>LUCH01002470.1:23067-61571 GCA_013368495.1 Paragonimus heterotremus
ACAAATTTTATAGTGAGGGGGCAAGCAGCTAGGCCCCCTCACTATAAAATTTGTATGTCAATTTCGCAAAAGTAACCGATGAGATGCGAACGAAATGTCAATGCGCAAGACATCTTACACGCTATTATTGGCCTTTTTCAAGTTTATCAGTGGGAACCAGTGTTTCACACTATTACAGTTATCGTGTTTGTTCGCAAACTGATTTCTTTAGGATTGCACAGACTGCAAATGTGGATTCTTCGAATGGCGGTTCAGAATCAGTACTTTAATTTCATCGAAAACATGTCAGACTTATGGGCCTTGAAGTGACTAATTTGATCTCTGTGTGTCTGTCTGTTTATTTGATTTTGATCATGTTGAATCACACTTTTGTCTCTGCGAAAGCTACATCCAACTTATAAAATACTGTGTTTTTTGGAATGAGCTGACCACAGGGCTATTCACCTGTCACCGATGTTGACGACCTGGCCACGTTTGCCAATGAATATGTCATCATTTGAACGTGACTGGCAGGCGGCACCGCAGACAATCACTCTGGTCACCTTTTATCCATAATCGTGTACTTTTTGTTGTGAGTTGTCTGTTGAGCAGTGTGTGTCGTCAACTCCTAGTTGCTCGTATGTGGATAGACAAGTCTGACTGAACCAACCGCGTTGATTGCACTCCTTTTGAGAACTAAATGAATTGCAGACTAATAAACGGTTATAGGGAGACGCTTAGCGGGCTGTTCGTTGCTTATATATTGTGCATGTGTTATCGGTTAGTACAAAAGGAATACTTTTTCCAGAGATATTGATCACGTTGTGCGCTGTGACACGCATACATCGGTGTAGAGATGCTGGTTAAGATTGGACGTTTCACAAAGTTCACACATTGTTTCCGATTTTGTTTGTTCATGTTTGTCTCAAGTTCCGCTGTTATCTTTCTTAATCTAAGAGCAATTATTTTTTGTGTGGCAGACCTCGAGGACAGTTGTGGGTAATTTCTGCTAGTATTGTGTAAAAGGGAGGACAGCCATTCTTTGTAAATGTAGAAAGTCCTCTTGTTCAATGCGCAACTGTTTCAAACTGCCAACGTATGAATTGAGAATTGCACGAATACGGTGACTCAGAGTTCGATTGATCCAGATTGATGCACAAGTCGCCGTATCGCATACCATAGTATCTGCCTGAGAAATGGCTTATGAGATTTCATTTCAGTAGGTGCTTGTATCCTCGAGGTTAAAACTAGCAGGTTTGGATTATACACTGGTTTAGTAGTTGTGTTGTATAAGGTACAATGTCTCTAACGCCAATCGAAAAGAACGAGTTATGCGGGGAAACTAAAGTCAGTCATCAACACCGGGAAGATCAGAAACTGGTAGCCGCGATTAGAAGTGTGTACAAATACGGCGCGGGACATTCGAACAAAAAGACGCGTTACACTGCCTAAAATGGATGCGGAGTCACGTCAATCGAATATACCAGTGTTTGTTTTCGTATTGTATTTTTGTGCACCTTTAAACAGACGTTCGGCAATAAACAACTCTTCGGGCGACGCGTCTTTCGCGGTCACGATGCTGATCCTCCAGCTGTAACCTCTTGTCGATGGGGGCGTCCGAGCTTTTCTGGAGAATTTGCCGACCGTAAGAAACTGACTGTCCTGAAAACGCTATTGGTGAGCAGGGCACAGGTGACGTTAGACTTTGCATGAGTGGGCCTTACGAAGCTATAGTGACCCGCGGGAAGGTAGACGATGTTGGTTGCATTTGGCAGCTAGGCCGACCACTAGGGGGCCGCTTGCGCAAGGGTCGAGTCTTCCTTCTTTGCCGCCACTCTTCAGGGACTGCTAGACGGCACTACCTGAACGTGTTTAAGATTCCAGACGGGACTTACTGGTTCAGAAAGTTATCCGAGGTCCTGGATAGATGTTCACGACGAAGCCCACATTGCCCTTCCTGTCCAACAGATGGACGTGGGTGTACTCTCAAAAATGACGCGGAAGTTGGGAACTGTCTTCGCGGCTTCAGTGAATGCGAACAACAGTACACTCAAAGGAACAGCTGACTGGGGATGTAGCTACACCGAGAGCAACACTACATATGTTTCGGCTGTAATGGAACGCGATACTGTCAGGGGGATTATTCACATCGACAGTTTAGGAGATGTAAAATAAAGTCTCATAACTACTTTAAACAGTTTGTTCCCTTGATGAACTTGAATAAAACAATGAGAAGACGCAATTCATGAATTGCGTCTTCTCATTGTCTCCTAACTACGCTATTTATTGGATGAGCCAACTAGTAATCGGATCTACTAAGTCCTTCCCTCAGACTGAAATCGATCAGCCATTTGCTGTTGGTCTGCAAACGAGAGCATCACGAAGTTCTATTGGGAATATCCAAACTATCATTGTGAAGCCTACTTTGAAAGTCATAGGTTAGACTTCTTAGCATGCGTGGTGCCGTAGAAACTTAAGGGTCGAGGCGGCTGTTAGTCATGCCGCCGGAACCTGCTGCTTACAATTACAATGAATATCAATCAACTACGAACTCGTGACAAATCTGTCCACTTAAATTATGACTGAAGCACGCGTCACAAACCATTTAATAACTAACAGTCTTGGCAATTACTTGACGTCAAATGTTTGCCTCATTGGTTTGGGATATCGATGTAGCCGTTTACTACGAGCGAACCCTCAGTCAACCAAGAGTAAACTGTGCTGACATTATAGTTGTTCAAACTGTTTGCCTGTTGTGTGTATGCGCGTATGGATTTCATAATGTTATACCTCAGTGTTTATCATTCTCTGTTTGCAGCACGGGTGGCGGACTGTATTCTTGGTTTCCGGGCGACTCTGCACCACCCAAGTCGACTGATTTGAATGCTGGCTCGAAACCAAGCCAGCGGCGCATGAATCGTGCCGGTCGGATACATCACACATTTTTTTCGACAATGGAATACAGGTTAGTATCTAGAACTGTTCCACTTTCGATAAAGATGTGTACCGATTATTTCCGATACATAGTGAACGCTCAATGTTGATTCAAAACACATAATGCCTTGAAGGGTGGCGATATAAGCGTTATCAAGAGGCTTCAAGATCATTTGCTGGTTTGTGTAGTTCTCCGACTTACCCAGTCATATCAAAGAGATACTTGGAATTATTATTACGAGTTTGGTCTTCGCTAGATCGGTATGACGACTTTTGTGACCAGATTTTTGTGTTGCATATTAAGGACAATGAGTGAAATAAACACCACTTACGTTTGACCGTAGCTTCAATATTCAGCTGGATGTTTTTAAGCTAACTGTCTTCGGAGAGAGCATTAGGTTGGAGCCGTGCTCTTTTTAGAGTTCATAATGATAGTAGGGTTATCGATTGGAGGTAACAAAGCAGTCTCGAGATGATCGGTCGATTCGAGGATTATCCACAAGTGAATGTTGTTATGTTCAGTCGTTCCTGCTGTGATGCAAATAGCGCAGCGTTCAACGCGGTTGTTTCATCAGAACGTGAACTAGGGTTCAACTCTCAGTTTGTGGAAGGGTTATTCACTATTGACAAGCCAAACCCAAGTTTAATGTTTCTTTAGGAAAGAAACACACTGAAAAGTCCAGCTGAATGCATAATCTATAAGCAAATGTGAGTGATGTTCAGTTCGACTCAACCAAATTCTCGATAGCTTATGATTGAGGGGTATTAATCATAAGCGCTAGTGACTGCATGTTTAGGTGTGATATATCGTTCATATCCTGTACGAACTCAATGCAGCAGTTACTGTTTTATTGAGTCACGCCTCCTCGTTCACTATCAGGCTGCTTTCGAGCAAGTGACCGGGGTTTCTCATCCAATGTGTTGTGGATCTTAAGGCTTTTCTGAGATTCGCTGTCCCTCATTCATACAAGTCTTCATACCACAAACAACAGCATCTGCTCCTTTCAATACTGCGAAATGTGTGTCTAGCACGAGTTCATATTTCAGGAACGTCGGATGATTTAGGGAGCATTTTAGATATGTTCGATTAGCTAGACTCTTCACACGTTGAGTCAGCTTCTCGGCTGTCGGCCGTTTGGATTGAGGGGAACGTTATCTCGTAAAGTCTAGAATATCTCGATGGCGGATGAGTTTGTGATCCAAATCAACTTATGTACCCCTGCAAAGTAGGTATCTTTGGACTAATCTGGTTTTGTTTTCATGCTAGTCACACGTTTACGACTGACGAGAGTGTGCGAAATGAATTCTTCTGACTATTCTGTTCAAATGGTTAAAAGGGACGCAATGTTTCAAGTTTCTAATTTGATAGAACCGGTTGAACAGACGACGTATAGCCTACTTCTAGTAGGAATGCAGCCTGGCTTCAGCCATCACACTCAAAACTGTATCCTCTGCAGTTTGTAATATAGTCGATACTTAGTGGGGAGTAGCATTGTGGTTAATCCAATTTGCGTACTGTTATCTTTAATTCTAGCTTCTGGGAGTAGGTGGACATCTACTTTCGATGTGTCATATGTCAGGACCGTCTATTGATTCATCTATTTCAGAGTGCGGATGTTAAGGGCGCTTACGTACGCTTTCGGAATGGATCGGTAACGGGTTGTCGATGAGACCACATCTCAGTTCTAAATGCGAGCGATGGATCGATATCCATAGAAGGAATGGTTAATATAAAGTACCTTAAATGAAGCTAGTAAATCTACCTGTCCAAGCTGGAGACAACAATGAAGACAATAGTTTAGTACGATACTAAATGGAGTAATGATAGACACGATAAGTGTAACTTGTGGAAATCTCAGCTGTATAGAGCCAGTAAGTTGATTAGGGCATGGTGTCGAATAAACGCTAAGCAGCATAGCCAACGCAGTCCAAAGTAGTACGAAGATCGGACCGAAAACCGGGTTAATATATGAGGTGAATAGCATTTTAACGTCAATTTAGCCGGTACAGTGAAAAGCAAAGTGGTAGCGGGTTTAACAGAATGCGAGCTGTACATCAGATAAGACAGCGGTTCGATGTGTCAGTAGGATACGGGAAATGACCCTAAAAGTTAGCAAGGCTTAACATGGCGTCCAGAAATAGTCGTTTTATAGCCATTGGAACCACATAAAAATAACAACACGATGGAACCGGTAAAAACGTTGGATATAGGTAACAATTGCACACCGCAAACGTCATTGTTCAACAGTAAGGAGGCTATCGTCTCAGTTAGCTGTATATGACGTGCAACAGTGTTGTTTGGAATGTAGAAGAGAAGAAACAGAACGGAGGTGAAATTGTAAAATGTGACGAAAAATTAAGGACCGATTTCGATTTGAACCCAAACATTTAGAGTTTAGCAAGTCAACAACTTGCGATCGGAAAGGTACAGTGCACTTCGGCACGCGAACATCCTGCTAACGGGCTATCACAACAGACTGTAGCAAATCAACACTGGTTATGACTTGTGAACATAGGAACTCAAAGGCCTCGTTTGTCTATAGGAGGGAGGGGCAAGGTAAGTCGGGACATGTCTACTAGGACTACGTTATCTCTTAATCGGATTCGGCTAAAATACGTCGGACGTTAGAGATATGGTAGGTCTGAAAATTAGGATGACGCCAAAGAGGTCAAACGGACATCAGTCTATCTATTCATCCAAGTGTCAATGGATGAGAACAGCAGTGAATATATATGGTTTAATATGGTACCAAAGAACCGGTGTAGATAGTATTAAAAACAAAACTCCTCAATCGCGATTTTCCTACGTTAAGAGTAGTGCATAGAGTCAGTAGGCATAAATAGACACTTCGTGTGCAACGGACGCAATCCAAAATACAATAAGGCGTAGTAGGAGTTAGACTGCGAACGCCTCCTATACATTGACGACAACTGAGCTAGTAAATCGATAGGAAAATGAAAGTACCCCCAATCTGGTGCTAAGGTGGACGAAGTAGACAGTGTTTAAAATGTGAAAACTGACCGTTTGATACATGAGAACAGTTCAGTAGACCAGTAAAATACCGAGGTTCAGAAGGCTACCAATAAGATGTCAAAAACCAGTCTTATTCAGATGATAAAGAGGATTATTGATGCAGCAAAACAAGAATGAGAAACATTGGATGTATTTCATCTACATAAATCTACGCCAGGTATGCAGTAAAAAAAGGGGCTTAGCAACCAGTAAGAGAGTTATTTTCTCATTCGGTGATGGCTGATAACTCGACTTTCTGGACTGGGACGTGAGACGGTCGAAACGAAAGATAGACGACATTTCGAAACCATGCATTACAGCCCGGAGTTTTGAACCTTTATTATACGGGTGATGGTTCTAGGTCATACTCTTCCGTCTGTTTGAACGCAGCTAAGTTACCACATCAGTATACTCTCCGTTATACTTACGGGACCGATACGCCATTGTGTTTCACCTTTTGTTTGCAGTGCAGTGGTAACAAGTTTTTACATCAATTTTGGCATTTGCTTTTCCAGTGGATCCTGACTAGTATGAAGCCCTACCCGATGAGGTATAGCTTGAGAGTGTCTTTCATGAACCCCTTACAGTCTGATCGAACTCCAGTGCACTCGGTGATATTGTGGTGGATTATCAAGCCAGAGGAGCGAGTATTCTAACACTCGGCGGAATGCCTCAACGTGGGGGAGGCACGTCCACAAACCCTCAACGATCGTATGGCAGACAGCAGGGGCAATCGGATGAGTCATCGCCCGATTGGATCGGACCAACGGGCGAGACATGGCACGCAAAATAGGGTGGACGACCAAATCGGAGGCTCGATTATTCCAACACTCGAGGGGAATATCTCGACACGGTCATGGAGGTCAGTCAAAGCTCACAGTGGATAGATGGAGGACAACATGGGCGACCGGACGAGCCATCGCTCGACGAAATCGGACCAACGGACGAAGGTTGGCAGGCGGAAAATTCCCGGATACAAGGCGCCGGTCACCCACACAAACCACTCAGGAGTGCACATGACGCGTGAGCGGAAACCTCGGGGTGTTGTAGGCTGGAATTCTGACTCATAGACGCGAGCGCGCGCGTAGCATATGAACTAGCGTGTTGGACAATACGGATTGTGCTTTATTGGACGTTTTTTTCGCTACAATATGAACTCTACTCAGTGAACACATTTTTCATGAAGTGCGCGGGCGATATTTATTTACTAGGCCCACCCGTTAAAACGCACATTTTGATTGTAGCTTAGGGACCCGTTTACACAATACCTCAAATCTGCTTCTTAATCCGTTATATAGTTTTAGTTATTCAAGAGATGTATGCTGATCAGTTTTCGTTACCCGTTCTGACGCCCTTCAATTCAAATGGTACCCAATCGTTTCGCTACGAATATTTGAGGACACTTAGGTGTCTTTCTTCCGAATCAGAGTAATCCGAGCACATGCCTTCTTTGTTCATTAAAATCAGACGTGTGATGTTATACGTCGAGCGACTTAAGTAACATTCAACCTTCCAGTATGTTGGTCGTAACGTTTGTGACAAGTTTCCTTAACGTTTACATTTGTCCCATTGTGTGTGAAAATTATTTGCTAAGTGTTTGTATAGTCCGTTTTGTTCGTACTTTCAGAGCTTCTCTTGTTCCGCTTCTTTCTTGTCTATTTACCTAAGAATTACAGTCTCTGCGGAGATGTTTTCTCATCTTTATAGTTTTTTTTCTTTTAGCAATTCATAGGGAATTTTCGTCTACCTTAATGATTCTGCAAGGTAAGGTGGCATAGGCAGTGTATTTGATGGTCAACACCCACTGGAAGCACACGACTGTCATTCAAGGTTTTTGCCGCTTGCCGGGTGTGTATCTGTTATATCTCAATCACACGTCTTTCTGTGGAAACGACAGAATTTGACAGTTATTGGCATTAACTCAATTGCGTGTTGATTGTGCTGCTTATTTAAAACTAATCAGAGCACTAAGAGAAAGTGTGCATAGTTTCAGCCCACTTGAACACCTTAGATTACACTACAATTTTATGAGGCAAAGTAGCATAAGTGGTGGAGATTTACGAAATAGCTGAGTTTTTCTACTTATATGTTGCCGACATATGTGGTGCTCTACGAATTTCAATAAGCCTGAAATAAATGGCACAAATAAGTTGTTAACTACAACTTATGCGCATGTTATGTAAAAGAGACCTAGTTGTAAAAGAAAACGTGGTTTTGAATGGATTTAAAATGTCACACACAAACGTGATAAACACCCTACCAGCTGCACTACCAAACCGTATCGAGAGTCCAGGAATTTTACATTCGTACTCAGTCACCTACCCATGCCACTGTCGCATATAGAGGTCCACCAGATGATCCATAGAACCAACTGTTCCGCTGGATTTCTCAACCAGTTCACGATAAAGTCCACTAACGTTACAGTTTTTATCGCTGGTTTTAAGTCCATGTTTATCACAGTTTGGTTTTTTCTGGATCAACGGACTTGTCAAACTATCTGTTAATAAAACATGATTGCTGAATTTGCCATTTGCCGGATGAACAAAATGTTTAATTGATTTGTCCTAGGATATTCTGTGACTAGTAGACTCTGTTGGTCGAAGTTTAACCGTACTTCAATTTCTGTGCGTACTTTCCGACTCCTTGAATAGTTTTGAAGACTTGCGACCGAATATGGACGCTTCGGGCGCTCGTCAACCGGATTCACAACTTCTTCCTGGTGATTACCTTGCTGCACTGGACTTCGTCCAAGCCTGTCGTTCGCTATTCACCATCTTTGAGCGATTGTCTACCACTACCACTACTGCCAACACACCCCGATCCATCTCGACTGCTGCCCGCTCGTTCACCGCATTACAGCAAGTCCAAGCTGATCTGACCGGGAATTTGGGCCGCTTGGAACTGGCCCTGTCGGTCCATTCGAGAAATCACGCTACTCGTACATCGCCACAACCACGTACAACTCAATCGGACTCCTCTGTACCTGGGGTTGTGAACCTTGGCAGCCTAATCCGAGATGATATCACGAATAATCGGACCAAAGATGATGCTTCCGTCTATATGGCTGTGTTGTGGTTAGCCAGGTAAGCAGTCGTGTTCCATGTTCATCCAGTTTTGGTGTCACAATGTTACACCTAGAGTTCTACTGTCTACCTGATGACTTATCGAGCATGGGCTGTAATATGATCATAAACACCAAACACTAGTTCAGTCAGTCTTGTCGGATAGTAGGAGCAGTAGAAGACAACCGATGTCTGCCTGAGAAATTTGCTAAAAGTCGTGATCAGAAGAGCTTGCCATCTGTTGTCCTGTGTCTAAGTGATTCCGTTAGGGCGATCGCCGGTCCAATCACCAACCCATTCAGGTGACTAGACCGTCCACTTCGGTATCAGTTTAATGTTATTCTGCTCGCAACGTATGGTACAAATATCTTACTGACTTTTTCCGTTGCAACTTCATTTTAACACTAGGCGAAGTGACTGTTAATCTTTCAGACAATGTTTTTATTTTTGTTCAGTGAGGGCTAGTGTTTTCCATTCGTCTCTACTTAGTTTCAGAGCACTAGCGATTGGACGGGATACTTCGACTTTCTGGATTTGGGTTGTTGCATAAAATACTACACAATCGCTGAGCTATTCCATCTAATCAGGGCTGCACAGCGTGGTATCCATGAAAATGATAACACTTGTAGGGTCAACCTAGTATACTTCGTCTCTGCTTGTGGAAAATACATTCGACTTCGTAACCACGGCGTACTGGTGAATTGCAGCTGCCTTGCACGTTTAATCAACATTTCCGGTTAGTTGAATGTTCACCACAAACATGTGTGCCTTTGATGTTTGCTATCCTCTTTCAGGTGCGTGCTGTCTATCCAAATCTCAATTCTTTTTTAGATCTTTGAATTTTGTTCGTGAGTTTCTTCATCTGTTATTCACGTTGCCACAACCGTCGGTCGAATCGGTGAGCTCACAAAAAACCCCGGCAGACGACAGTCTGAGCGTCGTGGCCACAGAAGCATACGCACGTTGTCTGCGGTCCTTTCATCAGTGGTCGCTGCGAGGAGTGGCGATGGTTAGTCCATCTCTTTTACTATGTGTAGGTTGCAGGTATTGTCACGTGTAGCGATCAACGCATTTCGTTTTTCCGCGTGCCTTTTATTCTCTTGCTTAAGGATGAACCAGTTGTTCAAAAGTAGCCCATCCCGTTAAGCGAGATTTTTTTTGGAGAATCCGATAACCCGAGCTCCATTGATGATAACGTCGTTTGGAATTGACTTACTGTACCCAACTTGCAAATATTTCTGTTCTACGAAGAGACTGCACAGTACACTTCAACGTGACAGATAAAAGGATGTAAGGTGTTGAAAATCAATGGATGCACCGATTCAAAAATGGTCAATCGTCTTCATCCTAACCATTGGTAGTTCGCGGTGAAATTCAACTGCCATGCAGTCATACAGAGAAGAACGAGCACTTCGAGAAGCAAAAGAGAGTAGGTGGGACGAGTTTATCAAAACATTCAACAGTGAAGTACATACACCAAATTGAAAGTAAGGCGTTATCCTTACGGCTTTCACTGCCCCACATCAATGAATGCACTTACTTCAAAGACAACTCAGCCAAACAAAGACCACTGAACCCGATTAGCCGCCACCTCAACTAACATCTATAGCCGTCAAATCTGAGCCGCAAAGACATCAGCCCTAGAGACGAACCCGACCTACACGTTTTCAAGCCAGCTCACCATGTTTCCACCTCGCACTCTGCATCAGTCGGTCAACCATTTAAATCTGTGCGAACTCAAATACTGAGGAAAGCAACTCGCCCAATATTCACTACAAAATACCGCCTTTCAACATTTACGTTGGTTACCTGTTGGTATCACTCGATGTGAAAAATGGGACGCAGACATTGACGTTCAAATACCAGAAAACTGCTCACGTCTTCCTCTTTGATCTGCTCAGTTCCGTAGACGTAAAGTAGCACATCCCACATAGTCGCCTTACGTACGCTGCTCCTAAATTCCAGAGAGATGTCCTGGACTATTTTATACGGTCTGAACTTTTATTTCATTCTCCATACCTTCGGCTACCGCTGGCTGAACTTCCCAAGTATACAAACTGGTCAACAATCCCATAACTTCATTATCCGACATTCCGAGATACCTAGCGGAGCGCGAAGCAGCTACTCAGCATTGTCTATGCCGCTTGAAATGTCAAACAGCAACACCTTGTTGTTGGCATAATTAGTCTTCCTTTAACTTTCTCAGACTAACTGTTATCTTCGGTATCTCTTCTGTTACCTGAATTCTAGGTAGATTCTTTGGCTTGTCTGAAATCGTATTGTACACTATCCTGTTAACGCCGATCAACTCTAGATAGATTGTTAGGACCACGTCTACTGAGATATCGGTGTTGTAAATAACTCATGAAAGGGGGCTTTACTCTGAGTTAGTCCTCTGTTGTTGATCATCATCATCAGTGGTTCACACTGATGCCTAACTGCCACACAACCACGAAGGAAAAAAGAAACTCATATGAGGAGAGAAGAAAAAAGGGAGAGGACCTAGTCATTAAAAATAGCTACGTTTATATTCAGACATACAACATCAAGGCGTCTACACCTTGCAAACAAAAACCCGGGCTGTAAGTGGAAGTAAGGCTTCATCAGCAAGACAGCTTCCTTACGGTTCACCCCAAGTTTTTAATCCACGGTGCGTACTAACTATTTGATTGCCGCAACACTTGATGTTGTTTACCTTGACTGACTCTTGTTCAGTAGGGAAGGACGGCCAGACAGTTTTTGTGAGCCGATCTGAATTGGTTAGTTCGAGATTTTCAGGCATCACATTCTAAAGTGTTCGCAGTAACCATGCCACATGAGCCAGATACTGTCAGACTGTTTAGCTGAAGGCAGAGACTATTGAGATAACCGGGTTCGAATCCGCAACTCGGTGGTTGGTAAGGAGTTATGACTTTTGAGCTACTGGCAGATCGGCGTACTTAGTATACGTCGTACATGTAAATGTGTGCGCCTTATCGATAAAACGAAACCGATATTGTCACAGCATGTTATTCCACAATGGTGTTTTCTGTCTGTTTTCATTTTGTCGAATAGATTGTCATTAAATCACTGCCCTCACGAAACGACTTTCTTCATGTTCTGCTACAAGACAGTCTCAAATTATCGGACGGCACCTACACACCACTGTCTGTTGCCCTGACCTGCCACCCCGAATTGTATGCCCAACTGGAGATTGATGCGAAGCACTATTCCGATGCCCTGGGCCGTACTTTAACTTTGATTGAAGGGTTGTTTGCATGTCTTGACTTAGAGCGAGTATTTACCGGATCCGAAACCTACTAGACTCGCATCCAAAGCAAACTATTTTCGGCTGTGATTGGTCTATTTTTGATTATTTTGCTCTCTTTCTCTCTCTGTTTATCGATCGAACGGACAGAATCCAATCATATATCTATGTGTTCACACATCGAATAACTTCGGTAACATCGATTTTGTTTTTTTTTTCCCTCCTGTTTACTTATATGTACACCGCTTTATGCGCTCTTTCAAAACAGATCTGTTTTTTTCCTCTCACACGCCCACTCACATTCCGTTCACAAGATCCAAACACACGCATATCATTTCCCTTACAATGTTGCATTTTGCCATTCCTCTGGCGCGATTCTTTGGAACGGTCGACCGTGGCGCCATCATTGATCAATGCAGAGGTTTCACTTTGAAGGTGATCGCGTTTTTTCTGTATGTCCATTTTTGAACGAAGCCTGTAACTTCGTAACGAAAAGTGTACGCCAGTAATATTTTCACTAACCTTATGTGGACAGACTGGGATTATAACAAGAATTACGGCATCGCAGCTTTCGTTGACCAGCTGGCCAACGGGTTGAGCAGTAGTTGAGATAGTGAAGCATTTTTAGTTGCACGTGATGTAACCGTATGACAATGACATCTGTAGTCGATAACACTCCGAAAAAAGAGTACTGATATACGCATGTATACTTGGTATTATATTGTGAGAGGACTAGAGGTAGTGCATGCATGGTTCAGATATAAGAAATGTGAATAAATTGTCACGATCCACATAAGAACAGAAAATAAAATGACGACAACGTGAATGAACGAATGTAAACGATGGAGCTATGATGGGATCGGTCAGTTGTGAATTGGCGCCGAGGTTCGTCAGCCCTTGGGTGCAGAACAGATCGGATTCATGTATCCCCGGACAGTGACGGTTTTGTCTGTTGGATGAGAAGAAACGGGCATTGATTGTGATGTTACTGTGTCACGCAAAAGCAATGGCTCTATGTTGTCTAAAAGCGTAAAATGGTCAGAACCAAGTTAGAAGGATATGCTTTACAGACACCTGCCCACGGACTGACCAGTGATTTTGTTGAGGGGCACTTCTAACTAATAAAAAATTCCACCCAGTTTCCCAATTTGGTCAGTATTTGCAACCACTTTTGAAGAAAATCCAGGTTATCCGGATATACACGTCAAACAAGTTAGATGCAGTAAATCGAGTTCGTTTTCTGGGCTGGAGACATGAAGAGGGCGGTTAATCGAGTTCAATGACGTGGATGTTGCTCGGTTGAGTTGCCTGTGGGGTTAGTACAAACATGGAAGTGAAGCGAGGAAAATCGTGGGGACACTATCGTGGATGCCGCTTGACTCTCATTTCCACTTGATTTTCTGTTTGCAAACACCTTGAGATTGGAGGTTTGGGTTTAGACAAAAGGTCTTCTTAGGCCGCAATATTCCACAAAGATTTCTGGAAATTGGACAGTTAGACACCACCGTCAGAACTGTCGTTCATAATGGTAGCGATGTGACATTCGTAACTGACTGTTCTAGATGGAGCATTACAAATACGCAATATATTGTCAAAGCTCCGCACCAAAACTATATGGTCATTCCATATTCAATCTGTCTCCCCGGGTACCAAATTGAGAAAAAAAAACGAACATATCTTATTAGAAAGCAGCAGACTGGGTTTCGTTTGACTAGCTCTTATAAAAAGTAAACTAATCACAGGAATATGAGGTGGTCGCGATAAGATTATACGACCATCTGACGTCATTACGGTTTCCTTGGTATGATGGCGCTGGCCAAGGAACGTACAGACGTATACATTATGGCTTAGTCGACGTTGCAGTTGCCTTACCGTCTCCGTCGTCTAGGCATGAATTACGGCAAAGTGCTAGTCACATGGCGATTCGATTGAATCCAAAACACAACTGCAATGTCGACCAAGCGATAACGCATATTTTGTTCTCAGACCAACTGATGTTCGCGTGGTCAGATAGCGTCTGAACAACGTGGTCGCAAGAGCACATTTGGATTATTATGCCTTTCGATTCACCAATGACAACCAATGTGGTAGTTGATGCACTGTCACGCTAAGAAGTCAGCATATTCCAACCAACACTCTCTTTTTATTTGGATAAAATGGTCATTGTTCAGTAGTACAGTGAAGAATTAGAGGACGATTTCGTTTTTACCACTCTTCCGTCGACGCAAGCGAACAAAATCCTGTGCTTCAATTCAACTGGCACGCCTAAACCTTTCGTCTGTTTTTCTTATCGACGTAAAGCTTTCGATCACTTTTACTGTTCACCTTCTCCTGGGATAAGCACTGCACGCCAAAGTTGATTAAACAATGTTTTGTCTGATCTGTGAAGAAAGACATTCGCCTTTGGTCCCAACAGTGCATGAAATATCAAATCAAAGTATACGGATATACAGCAACTACACTGCGCATACTTTTCCAGCCCGACGTTCGTTTTTTCACGCGTCCACATTGAAATCACTAGCACATTACTATTCTCTAGCAATTGTATTGATCAGGCAAAGTCTGTGGGTATCTTCTTTGCGAATAGGCCACGATTCGGAGCCATGGGAAAGAAAGAACGTACACATGCATTGTATATCGTTCGGTTCAGCGACAAACGGACATTATTTCGGCACCAGAGTTGACGTAGGTTGGCAAGAGCAACTTGCTTCTTTGCTACTCCCAATGATAATTCGTCAGATTGTTTGCCTCCTGTAGGGACAAGAATGCCCCAATCTTAAGGCAGCACAGCCTAACTGGTTGCCCTTAGTATCCATGCGCAGCAAGCTGAGCCGGTGGAACATTAGGATAAAGGTGTCCTATTTGCAGGTACCGAATACATCCAGCTTCTTGTGCACTCTGTCCCTATTGACACATACGCTTGTCTATCAAATCACGTAGAAGTTGTCAAATTTATGGTACTAGGCGAAAATGAAATTTGAACGATTTAACTACACATCCTTAATGTATATTTGAAGACAAAGAACCAGGCATTAGTCATATTTCACTCCGAGCACGCATGCTTCTCCAGCTTTCTTCCGATTGCTCACAAATGGGACTTAATCGAAACTCTGTTTCTTAGAGCCAAAAGTACTTGCAACCCTGACAGACCGCAAGTAGAATAAGAGATCCAAAGAAAAACCATAATACCAATTGACTATCCTTAGAAATTAATGGGGACTCATAACAAGAGGCATAAGTGCAATGAGTCAAATTAAACAGTCCAATCTTATAGTTCAATTGAAATCACCTGGCGAACGATATCACACACAAGTCCATTCTAGACCATGCGCATGTCGCCGTACAGTTTCGCTTGATTCAGATCGCTGAAAAGTTAGCTGTACATGATCGTGTGTACCACTTAGCTTGCAATCGTAGACCGGATCGACATCTACTCTACCAAGTGGTCGAACGATTTCTGAAATGAGTTAAACAAATGCTCATACTCTGACATCATCTGTTGGGCAATTGGAACCCGAAACTATTGGCCTGTGGCGAAACCTTGTTAATCCGAACTTGGCGGTCGGTCAATGTTGTGTACACAAAAATTGCTGAGGCGGCCCACTGGATTACTCCAGTTCTGACCACATGACACCTGGTGCATTTCCACTCGCTGTCGCCCTATCTGTTTCATGTATACGGCCTTTAGAAAGTAACAGAATACGGTTATCAGAGCACATGCGGATCACAAAAAAACTTAGCTGTGTGTGGTGGAAGTACAACTTACCCAATATATTCGATGGCTCAGTCTCATGAGTAGGGCCTAACAAGGGGGCTTCGGTGAACTTGGTAGCGGTGCCCTTCCCAGGACAGTGGTCGGCTATAACGATCACCTGACGTCCAACTTTCCAAATGGGCAACGGTGATCGTAGGGTAGAGGAATTGTGCAATATGTGTCTCAGTTTACGACCTCGTTTAGCCAAGAATTGGTGCAGATGCGATGCAATGAGCGGTCGGCGGTAATGATGATAGAACGCAACGCAGATTACAGTGAACACTAACAGGACGCACAAAATGGCTGCAAGCGCGAGTAATACGGCAAATGTGATTTGAAGTCCAAGGGGATTGGATTTTCCGGTTACTTCGTCCAAACCGTCTACAGATCCTGGTTGCAATCCACTGCCGGGATGAGGCTGCGGAAGAGAAAATAAACCAAGCGGACAGCATTGAACGTACTTAATAATCAAGCTGATGAAAAACAACGAGCTTAAAGGTTAACTATGGTAATCACGCTTGCTAGGAATATGGGTTAGAACTGCTCTTAAGTTCAAGTAAATCTTTACAACGCACGATTGATAGTGGGCAAACACAATTCTGTGGGACTAACCTTGGATGTATCACACTCATAATATCGCACAAAGAATGAGGCCGCGTAAAATTCCCCATAGTGATAGTGAATATTTCTGTAGTTCGAGACCATAATGGTTCCCCACTGGAAATCATCATTATTATCTCCTTATAACAGACATTTTATTTATGTCCGTAGAGTGGACGCATCATCACCACTCCTCAATTTGTATAAAATCCCGCGCTGTATGAAAAACATCAAACGAACCGTGTGTGTCGGTGCGAAGTATGTGTCGATCCATATTCGGTACACGGACGCTATACATCTCATTAAAATGTATGCCTGAGCTTATCGATTCGATCCCATTATGCCTGTCTGTCCCACTGTTGTGATCGCAGATGGATGGTTTAGGACTTTGGTGAATGCCAAACATTCAAAAATACACTCATAGCAACCGTGCAGTATTTTGCATGACTGACATGTCAGTCGTGTAGTATATATATATATATATATATATATATATATATATATATATATATAATCACAGTTCACTTGCATCGACCCCACGCTACATGTCCATCTGCATCTAGCGGGTCTAATGTGTAGCAGCTTAAAAAGTGTCACATTATAACACGACCCCACGTACAAAGTCAGGATGCTGCGAGAATTGCAACTGGCTTGTGTATAGCTGTCCAGCACGCGTTTACCAATCTTGTCCAATCAAATGGTTCGAGGAAGGCGCAACTCTCAAGGCAGTTTGTTGTTTCCTTGTTATGTGATACGTGACTCGGTGCATGGGTTCAGTGAACGATTATCAGATTCAAGTGAAGTACATGTGTGAATTAACCGTCATAAGCATTGGAAGCCAATTATCACCGAGTGACAAAGAAAACACTCTCAAGAGACTTTCTGAACCATACGCTGAACAGAACAGCGCGGTTAAATTTCTTGGTGTTCCGCAAGACCATCTAGAACGTCACTATGAGGGAGGGAAAGAGTGAACAGTCAATAGATGATAAAACATTAGTCAGCAGGTGCCACTTTCAAGTGGATCAACAGTTTAGTGGCCTCATCGACGTCACATTTCAATGGTTCTTACGTATGCGCGGAAAATACGACGAGGTTTCTATTGTAGAGAGCACTGTGTCAAAAAGCGATACACTGCCGGCTGGCTGCAAGTTGAGGAATTTAACGTCACGATCAGTTACGATATTCCCCGACAAACAAAACAGTAAATGAAATGATGATTTTCTTCAAACGATCGAGCCTTTCAAAAGGAAGTTCACCAGACGGATACGATCACCGATAAGTAAGCATAGTAACAAAATCCTATAGTTTTAGAATCAGCACATCATCGATCATAATCGTGGAACGTCGAGTAAAGGGAAATAGTTTAGGAGGTAACGATGAGGACCAAGCTTTATTAACGGGTAGTCTTGACGATACACAAAAGTGCTACAGAAACTTAGGATCACCGATTTTACTTTACTTTGAAACCTAGTTTCGTTTTTGTCAATCTTTCTCACAAGATACAAGAACAGAGGTGGTGTGAAAACTAAGGATTTTTCAGTAATAAAACATGCAGATCTATTCTGTTTTCTGTTTACTATTCTTAGGGGAGGAGCTCATGGTAATTTGATCCGATTTGGGGCAATCGACACACACACCGGTGAGGTTGACTAGTTCTGTTTGTTGTAGACCAAATGTTGATATAGACAGTGCTGACCAAAACAATAGATGAGTAAACCTCGATTGTTTGTTTTATCATATTTTTCTAAACGTCTGAGAGGATCTATCGTTTACCGTCCGCCCAAGTGCATTTTATCCTCTTCGCCATCAGGTTCACCAGATGCGATGGCACCGGAAATAGTGCGACCTCTTTTGCATGCTGATTTATTTCGTTAGTCTATCTGTCCTCTTTCTGAGAACCAATTGTATTGATTTCTTCAGGGATGCTTGGTCAATTAGTGGTTACCGACACATGCCACTTTAAACCATGCGGTACTGGTGCTACTGAACGTCATCCCGGTAATTGCTGAGATGTTCTAGTTACAAAGGAGTGCTTGCGTCCACATTCGAGGCTAAATGGTTTCATTCAACCCTGTAGGAGGATGAAATGTGAAAGAGTGGTAATCCGGATCATTCGTCCTTCCGTGGTGAGATAAACTGACGGGAAATGTCCGAACAACCGAATTGCAGTAAACCCACGCAGATCCAGTGTTGTTCTTGTGTGCGCATGGATCGCGGCTTCCTGCAGGTGGAATTTGGCCGACCGAGTACACTTAGCAATGAGGAAAACCGGTCGCGGAACACGTCAGCATATTGACCACTGAAGCTTACGCCAGCGAGACGTGGCAATCCACATTATACGCCAAGTATTGGGAGGACGAAACGCAAACATTGGGTCTGGTCTTTATGGTTCGTCACAGCAGCTGATGAAGGCTAGTACAGAAAACTGGGTCTGGTCTTTGTAGCCCATCAAAGCAGCCTGTGAAAGATCCTTTAAAACTGACCTGGATTCGATGTCAGGTCGCGCACGGCTTCCCATGGAGCAGAAGGACACGAATTGATAGCAAGATAACAAAACTGAGGAAAACCTCAAGCGAATTACAAAGTTTGTGATATAGATCACGAATAAAACAACAAAACTTATTGTGCAGACTTCGTACAACAATCGAGTTCGATTGGGTAAGCGCTCATTCGAAATCCCGCGAATTATCTTTGGTTCTACTCCTTATTATCGAGTCCTTCATGTAGTTGTGCTGAAGCCAGATTGACTGATTAATACTTTATTGCGTGGTGCTGTAACACTTGAAGTGAGCAAAAAACTAGAGGGAACATTATGAACTGCTGGTAAGGATCATCGGGGACAAAGTCAGCATGACCAAATCTGTTTTTGTTGAAATCCATCAGCTACACTGTTTATACAGACAGCTCAGAAACGTGTGCTTTACCAAAAATTTTCGCTAACATCACGTTGTCTGTGGTCTAGGTGAACAATTTATGCAGTTCTCTCGGGACACCTCTGACTGATCGCAGCACGTTGAACGGTGCACATGACTGGAAAATAAACAACATTATAAACACGTTTGCATTGTGCTTAGGCGGTTAAAGTGTTACTCCTAACGACTGTAGACTAATCTCAAAGATTCTGTTGTCCAACTTGCAAGTAATGTCTGTTAGGAACTTACCTATGTATGAAAATGTTGATGTTGATTGAACGATCGTTCGTGAATGTCAAGATGTAAGTGGATACATAAGAAAATCGTACTGTTTATCGCCGCCGTACCAGAGATAACACCATCAGCTACGGAGGAAAAAGCAAATTAGATAGTCCAATCTTTTCAGATTCTGCAACACAAACATACCCGTCTGTGTGTGTCAAAGGTATCAATTAAACTGGGACACAAATGAATCTATTTTTGGTATCATTCCAAATTGTCACTAGAAATTCCTCAGTTAAGTTGTTGCTACGTGTATCTCTACCTAACACAAGTTCGATTTTTTGCGACTGCATGTCTTGCAAACAATGGCTAATTATATCTTGAGCTGACAGTGTACCTCAATACTGTACGACTGACGATCGGTTATTGTGTTACGCGTACGAGTGAAGTCATCGTCTGCGTGTAAATAGTGTAGGATATTGCCTCTATGAGTGAAGCTACCGCAGGCGCATATCACTCAGAGGGACAGAGAAATTGAAGGCAGTCGCTGTTAAAAGTTGGACAGTGGTCTCAAAATTTGGCAATCCAGTAGAGAAACTCAAGGATCGGACTGAAGTGGTCTTTGTTAAGTGAGCAACTGTAACACAAGTAGAAATCAGCTAAAAATATTCGGATAAAGTTGGTGTAACTTTTACCGTTACTCACAGAGAATTATAAACCCACTGGAAGTCATAAACAAAACTGAATTTAGAACCAATGAAGGATAGCTCGTCAAAATGCGTATTCTCAAAGCTGTCATTTGAAGAGAAGGATATATCATTCAAGGATCGCTGATCACTTGGAGTTACAAGAACGAGCGGCTATGTCAGAATTAGTGCTGATGTGGATGTCCGTAAAAGTCAGGGTAATACGAACAGGCTGCACACGCTTACTTGTCGGGTGGTATTAATTAACTAACAGATACCTACAGGTATTCAATCTGAGGATCACTTGAAAATAATGTGCTTGGTAAAAGCAGATACGGTAGATCTAATGAAGACAAGCGGCATCAACAACATTAGAAAACAGCCGACCGTTCGCTCGCTCAATACGATATTTACTTACCTGCCACAAACTACCGTCAACCCGATCCGATTCAGGCAAGTCGATCGGCGGTGTATACGGATGGAGCAAATGGGTAATCAGTAAATCGATGTAAGCCAATTCGGCATGGTGTTTGCCTAGCACCCAATCGCCGACGGACACATTGGTGACAGCGACCAAATGTGTGTTGTTCACTCTGTCGCCGGCGAATGTGGTGTTTAAATGTGCCAGAATCGAATGCATCCGATCCGTCAAATTGCCTAGCAAAGTGGCCTTGGCCTGATTTAACCAATACTGGGCCTCCGACAGTCCATGCTGTAGTTTATCGTAGCTAACGCGTAAGTTATCTTTGTATTGGCGCGCAGCCGAAGAAGCATGGGCTTTGTGGATCATTGCATCTTTGGCCATTAGCTGTTGGGCAAGAGAAGGAAGAGAAGACTATTGGAAAGACACACGCTTCAGGAGCACACGGTCGAATAAAATAAATATTCAATTTGTACATCAGTTCAATATAGCTCCGTAGTAACGACGCCCAATAACAATCGGGCGACCGCATGTTCGGATCCCAGACGAACAGCTACAACCAATCCACACATGTAACGAAGCAATTCGTAAAGTGGGTTAAAAGCTGAAAATTGCTCTAAGTTTTACATCAGATCACACTTCAAAAAAAAACATAAGCTAAGAAAATGGGAGTCGCAAACGTGAAACTTAGATTAACCTGAGTTGATGGTAAGGTGGAGAGAACCATAAGCAGTACAGTTATGCCTTCAAATTGTCAAAAACACTTGTCTATTGTCCTTACCGCGTCTGATATTACACCGGTAACTCGCATTCATGTGCTATCGCAGTCGCCTCCAACATTTATCCCTCGTATCGAATGAGACAGGCTTATGAGCAAGGTAGGCAGTATGCCAGCGAGAAAACATTGGAAAAGAGATCAGCTGATCAAATAATGAAAACACAGTCTGTAACAACTGGGCTGAGTACCCCGTGTCAAAAATGAAAGTTTACTGCGTCGTGAGATCACGAAACATTGAATAAAACTACGAGCTGGTCAGCGAACAATAAGACCCTGAGTGTACCGTTGATTAGAGTTGGTGGATTACATTTGTCAAGTTAATAGCCTCATGGTCATCCAAATCATTTGCGAGAATGATAAATAGTCATCAATTATTTTAGTTTGTTCAGCAGAGAGTACGTACACCGGTAAGTTGTAATGACTTTCGTACACCTCGGGTTACATGTCGCGACTTGAGCTAAATCCGTACCAACCATGATGGTGAGTTCAAACCCGTTAACTTGAATGTTCATATCTAACAGAACGTCCTCAAATGTGTTGTACACGATAAAAGAATACATCACGGTAGAGATACTGAGTAGTAATGTAAAAGGAAACTAGTTCTGCCTACTCCACCACACGTGCACATGGCTGTGGAAAACAGATAATGATTTGAGACAAATGCTAGTATTTCTTGTTCACAAGTACAATCTGCGCTTGTCGAGAATGACAGAGAGCAAAAAGTGAGGACACAGAGGTAACCATTAAAGAATGTATTGCAAAGAAGCTTCGTTAACTCAAATCTTACCAATGTACGATAACGTTCAAATCACGAGACGCAATCTGAGGACACGCATTTGTTCCTGAACTCTGTATCGTTTCCAGTTCAGTGTACACCCAGAGATCATTTGAGATACGAACAGCTGGAAAGCAGTCAAGGAGACACCCGATATCAGTAAACAATCTTGTAGCGTAGCCCCGTGAAAAGAGAAGCACCTCAATTGATCATTAAGGCAACCTTCAGTGAATACGGTCGGTAAGACCGCAGCAAACGCGTTGTTGCAAGACAGCAGAATCCGGGTGATGCTGTTTCAACGAGAGCGAGTATAAAAAGGACAAAGGAAACAAATGGCGCCATAATATTTCGCGTCGTAGCTCAGCTGGTAGAGTTTACTTCGTTCGGGCATATAGTTTCTGTCGTTGATTTGAATCCAGCCGAAATGCAGACCTTTTGCAATCGGGTCAAAAGAAACGACGCGTGGATTGTTCACACACTGTCACTATGAATCGACACAAGCCGTCCAGGAGTGTCAGTCTGCGCTGGCTGTAATCACAAAAGCTTCAAATGGTCATTATTTCATGACGCTTACTCTCAAATCGACATACTACGACCGCTTGTGTTCTCGTGTGGATTCAGGTAGAGATAGTTTGAATGGAGGACCACAACAGTATTGTGGTCCTAACTAATGCTCACTGGTAATCCCAAAATGAATTCTGTCAATTCATACTAACGGGGTATGAACAAGTTGTACAGCAGTGGTTCAACCAACCTAACCTGTATCCCTAACGGCAATATGAACAAAACTCACTTGATCTCAACTGTCAAATTTCTGTTTTCTAACCCTACCGGTGACGCCACCAAATGCGTTCGAGTGAATGTAGACATAAACAGTTGAATATCCGAAGACAATTTGCGTCCTCTATTCTAGACTGTCAAGTTTCGTGGACGTAAAGTAACGCCGCTCCCGTGGTTAACTTATATACCACAACCCTGAATCTCATGTAGATGCTTTTCCGATGTCAGGAACGATATAGATTGTCGAACGACGCCCTAGCTTCGGAGATAAAAACTTCCACTTAAGTGACTATGTTCCCGCCACAAAGCAATATAGGAACTCGTCGACTACCTTCGTGGCTTTATTACCTAACGCTAGATCTACGTAACTAACGCGGTGTTTGAAAACGATTCCAAAGCACATTCCGAAGTATTTAGGAGAACACACTGTTATATAACATGCACATTCGTTTGTGAGTATCACGGTAAGCTTCGTGCGCGCGAGAACTAAAGGGCACGTCCGAAAGCCAGGAAGACGAGGGACCAGAATTGACTATTGGAAACGTGCACATGTAATATGAATGAAGTGTTACCATGGTGAATGACGATGCGACGTTGCCCAACAGATGTGAGTACAAGTCAGCTGTGCAAAAATGGTGTTCATATTCGTTTGTTTTCACATAATTCGACCTTTTCTGCTACATTGGCACGATGGTCAGGCTTGTGTGCTGTTTTGATTCGGCGGGTTATGCTGACTAGAACTTCGGTCCTTGCAGGTTTAACCACGTCAGATAGGCCAAAGGGAGCAATCAAACAAAAAGCGGTTACGCTCGTTGTCGATGGTGTCAGTGTTTTGTTTCGGTTCAGTTCGACGCTTGTTCTTACCCAGTCTGACTTTGTACATGTGACTTGTTTGCCTCTAACGGTCTTATGCGAGTATGTTTGTTTTATAGGCGTACGGCTCTCGTGTTTGTGTGTAGCTGCCGCAATTTGGTCGTTACTGGTAGTCGCTGTCGATGCGTTTGAGTGTCACCCGCTGCTTTGCAGCGCAGGTTTTTGAGTCAAGTGCTTCGGTTGAAGGTCCTAATCGCTCTCCTGTCTAGCTCTGCGCGTTCTGGCAGTATCTCAAGCACATATAAACAACGACAACACAACATGAACCAAATGAGATACTGAAAAGGCCTTCCCACGGAATAAGTCGGGTCGAATGTCTGCTGTTTCGGCAGGGTTGATAGGCGAAAATAGGTTAGTGCCAAACCCTCTCCCACTCACCTCTCCAACATGAATCCTAGAGCAGACATTGTTCACACAAGTCTCACTAACACAACGTCCAACCTGAAACACGCTGTCCGTTGGGACATAGAATGTGCGCGCGCTGCTGGATCGATGCAGCACCAGAAGGCCAGAACGCCGCATCGTATTGATCATTAATGGGAGTGAGCCGCTACAGCATCGATTTCGCGGCCTCGAGTGAGACAAAGGCTCGCAGACTAAGGTAAGCCTCGAGAAGCAGGTGCTGGACACACCTTCTACTGGATAAGTTACCCGACAGACGGTGCTCCGGAGCATAGTATCCGTTCTGCAGTCGCTGATTGCATCAATCCTTTGGTGACAAGTGAACCGCACAGCAACAACCCTCAAATCATGTCCATGCGCATGCGACTCGATCGAAGCAAGTCTGCCACATTTATCAGTGTTTATGGTCCAACTGTGTCATACTGATCATACGAAGGACCAGTTCCATGATGAGCTGTCCGCCACAATCCGGTCGGCATCCATGAGTGACCGACTGTTTGTTCCGGGTGACTTGAACGCACGAGTTGGGCACGACTCAACAACCTGGCCGGGAGTCTTCGGATCCTACAGCATGAGTTCAGTCAATGAGAATGGTGATCGTCAGCCCCACCTATGTACCACTCACGAGTTGGTTATCAGAAACACCCGATTCCACCGGAATGTAAGCAAAATCACGACGTGAACTCACCCACGAAGCAGTCATTCACCATCTGCTTGACTACGTGATTGTGGGGCAGAACGACATTCGTGAAGTGTGTATCACGCAAGTGATGCGCGCGGTTGAATGTAGCACAGATCATAGGCTGATAACGACCAAGTTCTTTATTCGTGTTTGCAAGCCTGTTTATCGTAGAACATTCCGACAAAAGTATAACTTGGACGTCAAACGAATACACAACTCACAGACGAGGACTACTTTTCAAGGTACAGTTGTCGTTCCTGTGAACGACGCTGCTGTATCCACAACCTCCGTAGATACGTGACAACATCACAAAGAACAGATCATGGTAGCAGCCAATGAGACGATCGACATCCAGGTCCAGGAACAGTCGCACTGGTACGATGACAACAACGCAGCTGTCTTCAAATTCATACGAGAGAAGAATGCAGTGTTTTCTAGCTCCACAATCGACCCCGACAACGAAAACAGAAGAGTTACAATCCGGAACCCACACCGTCAACTCGCCTAACGTCTTCGCGGAATCAAGGACGACTGGCGGAGAAAGCAAGGTGGGCTGATGGGGGGTTATTCTGATTGCAGACAACATAAGGAGTCCTACGATTCGCCTAAGGCGATTTCTGGTCCATCCGTTCAGTTCCTCAAAGCACTGATTGACGTGAACACTGGTTCTTCGTGCACCAAGTTACAGGATATTACGAAAGTCTGGTGCAAGCAGTTCAGTAGCCTTTTAAATAGTTCTGCTACCATTGATTGAGTGACCGTGAATAGCTTGTAGCGACAAGCTGTCAAAACTTCACTTGCTCTATTCCCAGATTTGACAGAGATGCACAAAGCTATTGGACAAATTCGAAACGATAAGTCTGTGTGTGAAGGTGGATTACCAGAGGGCATTTTGAAGAATGGCGGACCAGCTTTGAAACGTGCTTTTCTTTGGCCCACTACACCATTTGGAAGCGGGAAGTAATCCCATAAGAATTCAAGGATGTCCTTATCGTACCTATGTTTAGAAGTAAGAGTAGGAAACACAGCACCGACAGCTATCGAGACATCAGTTTGTTCAGCAGCGCTGGAAAGGTGCTGGCATCAATCTTGCTGAACTGCCTCGATGCGGAAATTCTGGAGGAGCAGTGTGGAGTCCAGGCGAACCGTAGTACGATCGAAATGGTGTTCGCTACTCGAAAGATCCAAGAGAAATATCACGAACGCAACCAGCCGCTGTAGGCCCTCTACGTAGATTTCGCCAAGGCCATTCACTTCATGAGATGTGAGGCGCTGTGGAAAGTGCTTGGTAAGTTTGGATGTGCAGGTAAGTTCGTCAGTTGAATTAGACTGCTGCATGTGAATATGAAAACGACTACGCAATCATGTGGATCGATTTCTGATAATTTTGATGTTGTCACTGGTGTGAACCAGAGTTGTGTCCTAATCCAAACCCTATTTCGTTTACACTAGACTCCATTACATTCCATATTACTCTATCGTTACTGATGCAAACTCCTAGAAACATGAATCAGTTGAAAACCTCCATAACTTCGTTATGCAACATGAAATCTAGGTAATCACTGTAGTTCTGCAGGAGCAGTTTGCATCTGGAGGCTGTAGAACACATTCGGAAGCATCTAACGGGGCTCGAGACAGCGTCTAGCATTGTCTGTCTTGCTTGGAAAATGTCAAACATCTATCGTCAGCATAAACAAGGTCAGTGAGTCATCCACCGAGTAAGAGGTCCACATCTGTTTGTCGTGAGCATCGTAAACGATTCCCCATTACTTCATCTATGACAGAACTTGAATAAAAAGGATAAAAGTGGACAGTCTTCACGTACACCAATCACGATATTAAATTTTCATGACAATTCGCCTTCGAAGTATGAGAATAAAGGATCGAGAGTATGTTTATGTAGGTGGTTGGTACGCCCCTGCGGCTAAGCAACTCCAATAATGTACCTTAATCAATTAGGTCCAACGCACCTTTAGGGTGGAAAGGAACAGTTGCTGTGGGCAATACATGGGTTCCAGAATTCTGGGGAAAGTGAGAAATTGATCAATACAATTCGTCCACGACCAAATTCTACCTTGTTTTTTCCGAATGTCTATCTCCTTGGCTGCAGTAAGTAGGCGAACTATGGTAGATGTCAGAAACAAGACAATGGCTGATATCAAACCAACTCCTTTAAAAATCACATACGCGCCTCTGACTTTTATCCTAACTATTGAGAGAATAAACGAGAGAGGGATGTCCGTCGTCCATACTGGTAGAAACAGCCTATACCAATCTCTTACCATCACTGGAAAGTAATCAAGCAAGATCATTTGGTCAGAAACCCTACTGCGTTTGAGAGTCGAAATGCAAGCACAGACCTCAACTTTCGGTAGGTAACGCTAAATCTACCGACCGGGTAGAAACAGAAAGCCAGTAAAATTAGAACTAGAAGTGTGCTGTCTACTGCTCTAACAGTCGGGTATTAAGGCATAGATACGACGTCCGCGTTCATAATAAATTCATTGACAAACGGACAACCTGGGTAAGTGGTGTGAATAAACTTGAAGAGTAACCCTGAAACAAAAGCGATTATCATTTCATTAGCTTTCTTAGTTATCCAAGCTTCGTGAACGACCACCAGACTATACCTGACCATCTTATGGATATCTCTACATAACTTGATACGAGCTGTCATGAAGAATATGCCACCTGACATACGGAAGCGTTGGAGACTTCTTTGAGACTAAATGCTTGTTTAACCCGAGAATGACTATGTCGCGTGCTGTCAGAATGTCCTGTGAAATTTGGGTCCGAGAGTTGTTGCGCTACTTAAGAACTGAACTACTGCACCTGCATACAGGGCTTTTTTGATATACTGTGATGGATTACCGAATCGGAGACGTGATAAGTCAAACACTCGATGGAATATCTCGACGTGGTGGTAAGATATGGCCTAAGATCACAGCGGGTGAATTGCGGAAAACACGGCGACCGGACGAGCCATCACTCAGCGAAATCAGATCAACTGGGCGAGAAATGGCAAGCAAAAAACCCTCGACAGAAACCACCAATCACAGGCACAAAATCAGACAAATATACAACGATGTTTAAGTGGAAACTGCCGCTGCGTTGTGGATCGGAATTCATAAACGCGAACGCGCGCGTGAAGTGTGAACGCAAGAATTCGGTAATAACGATCGTCTTATGTGAACAACTTTTTGCTACACTGGTACCGTGCCCTGAACACAAGGCGATGAAGTTACTGTGGCCAAGTCCATCCAGGAATAGAGAGGTGGACGATTGACCGTCGGAATTTAAGGCGATTGCAACGTGCAACGGATTAAAAAGTGAGGCACAACTTTTGACAGCACAGGTAACACTGCTCATCGGCCGGGTGAAACAGAGACGCAAATGGTGTCTAAGGTAAAAAATATGCTCTGCTCTGCGAACAGTCACAACAGTGTTGAAGTGATATGATGCTAGCTTAAATCTACCATTAACGCCAATTCATGAACACATATCTGTAATCGAATATGCAGACGACGTAGTGTTAGGCATCAAACATTCTGCCAGAATTCCTTCGCCCGCACTTGATGGACGGTTTGTCTGAATTATCAAGTTTACCAGAGCCATGCACTTTATTATTTAATACAATCAAGTGTGCTGACATTTTGGTTTTGTTCACGGAATGGAACCGATATGAAGTACGTTCCAAGGCGTACCCATTCTTGCATGAACATAATAAATCCCTACTTCCATTTCTTTCCGTTAGATATTTGGACAATAGTTTGGGTAACGACATGGTATAGCCACTTCACGTTACTGACGTTTTAACTCATTTTGTCTGTTAGCTGAGGTGTCTCTCTGTTTCACATCGCTTGGTCAATCGACTTAAGGAGATCCGCGTGTTCCCAATTAGGTGGATCGTCCACGAGCTGTTTTCCACGGTTTCCGTCGAAGGAATTTGCATCCTTCGCCAGATCTCTGAAACATTTATCCCGTTGCAGTGGAATTGCCCGAAAACAATTCCGTGGTTTCATTATTTCTCATTCATTCACAATGTGCGAGAAGTTTGTAGAAACAATCGTGGCACAACGCACTCTCTTTAGTCGGATCTGTTTAGGCGTATTTCTACACCTTCCACTATATCCCGGTACATTCATTTGCATACTGACGGCCTGATCACTCTTTCGTTATTCCCAGTCCCCTTATTCTTGAACCAAACATAAAACTGAGTCCTATCAACTGATATCGATTGTGATCTAACCTTTTCATGAGGTTCATGATGAAGATGATTATAATTAGTTTGGTACTCAAGTACACCTAGTTCACTATCCTCCATTGGCGAAAGCTGTGTATTTAAAAACGGCAAATTTACCTGTCAGGGTGCATAATGTGTATTGACTTCACCTGACTTGTTACCCTAGCGAGATTTGGCAACATCAAGTCAGCCAACTAGGACGTTTGTACCCCAACCAAAATGAATACACCATAGCCGTGTGGACCTAAGGTGAACAGAAAGAAGAAAATAAAAAGAGTCCACGACAGAGCAAAAGCAGATACAACGGTGAGATTTCCGAATATTCCGTTTCTAAATCTGGTTTTAACAAAACCTGGCAAGCCTATTACTAACGGGAATCGAATCCACCAATCCTGCTGCGCTGAAGATTGGGTATACTTCAGCGTGACAAACAGCCGCGGCTGTGGAGTCACCTAAAGTGCGTAACCAGTACTGAATAGACTACTGTCCCGGATTTCGGTGTCTGAAATGCAGCGGATGTCAAAATTCGGCGTGTCTAACGTCCGAGAAAGGGCAGCCTGCCGATCTGTTTCAGAGTGCGAACATTGAAAGTCCCCGTATTAGTTCGAATATAAGGCCTAAGCAAATAAACCGGGGACTGAGCGGTAGAGCATGGAACAGTACCAAAGTGGTTAGTATATCTGTTGTGAGAGCGGAAAAAATCATGAATACAAGTGGAAGTTGGGATGGGTCTAACGGTTAAGTTGGTTACGACCGTGGGGGGAGGGGACAATGGTGATATGTTTGGCCTATCCATCTCGTTACATGCAGCAGATAGGGCGAAACGACCGGTACAGTATGAGAGTAGCAATACAGATTATTTGTAAACCTTGGCCGAAAACCCAAGGGTTCAAACGTACCAGTGAAACAACACCGGAACAATGTTACATAGAACTGTTAGCAAGAATACTAATTAACATATAACAAAGCCGTAATTGAGTGATTCAGAACTCTGAAAGACAGGAAACGAATTGGAGTGTCAATATAACCGATAACGAGGGCCCTAGCTACCAGGTGAGATGGACGTTCGTGAGTCTAAGTCAGGCCAGGCAGGTTATAACAGCTTCAAAATAGGACTGAAAGATAGGTTAACAATCATGTACAGACTAATCAGGGTGACAACTAACAAGAGGCTGATCAAGATTTGGTCAAAGTAGGACGGTGAACAGGATAAACAAAAGCATAGAGGATGTGTAAAACAGGAAGTTCGTAGCTCATTCGGAAGCTCAAGATGCTGTTTATTCCCGAATCAGCGGCTGGTCGTGACATATTCATCAAAACGGACAAGGCCCAAAAAGCGAAATACTTCATCGAGTGAAGACAAGCTTCAATGACTGTCTACAATAATCAGAGTTTACACTAGGTGATAGTGTGTGGGTCGTAAAACAGTGGGACAATGACCAAATAACCCAATAAGTATCAGCAAACATACAAATCCCATATTCACATACCGAACGTAACGTGTTGATTGCAACTGTAGCCGTCCGAACATATTGCAACAGCACGCGATGCACTTCTTCAAGGTTTGTAAGTCCAGCAGTCACGTGCGAAGTCCAATTAGCATGCGGCTCTAAACGTAGTGTCCAGGGCTGATTGGAATGAACAGCTTTCAGATGAAGCACTTCCTCTTGTACTGAATCGGCCAAACGAGAAAGTAGGCGAGCAAGAGCATCTTGAACGCGATCCAACTGAATATCAGGATAACGTTTGAAGAAGAAGTAAGCAGCAATCGTAGGTTTGGAACGGCAGAGCATGATAAGGAGTAACAGAATCGGACCAGATTGTAGGACTAACATAACACAATCTGTCTACCGGATCACATGCAATTGGTACAAATCTTATTATCTTGTTACCTGCTACTATATCCAAATAAGTGGTACATCAGAGGACAATACAAGTATACACGGTAGCATGGATGAAATGTATAAAGCAAAGAGTGTAAATTACAAACAGCGGCTTTGGGCATCCTATAAAATATCGTAAAACTAGAGGTGCATCGGCAGAAAAATTAAGTCATTATTGAGTAGCGGATAACATTACCCAGCAGAATGAGCGATGCTTAGACATACAAATATAAAAGTTAACACTTTCTTAGTCGGTTTAAATCTACTAATGAGTAATGGCGGACCAATCCAATGCATCGTAAAGTCACGGTCTTCTAAATGAACCAGAGTTAATATCACTGTTCAAAACGAAGGCACTTGAACTGTGGGCAGTACATCACTTCACAAAAGAAACCATTTAACAGGAGTGATGAAAGTATTGTCTAAAAAAAGGCTTAAAAACCGCCTGCCAAGCAAATATGGAGGCTTTCTTTTCAAACAGTAAGAATCACTACAAAGGGAAATGCATACTAACGATCTACATTCATTCGACAGGTCAATGAGTATGTCTTTAGTTCCCTCTTAGTCAGACCCACGCTTCGTATCGGCGATCGTTGAACCGAACGACCTATACAACAAGAGAACCTTACACTCATCCTTCCCCCTTTGACATACACAACGAGGGGATCGAAGAGGTCTATGGCCTTACACTATTCAGTTGTGGACCGGCCACCCTAAATTGAGGTCGCACAATGTTAGGGAATCCCATATTTCCGTCCAAAGCCGTTTCTATTCCTCTAGAAAACGATTTTGCCCAATCAGAATGAGCAGAAATGTCCACAACAGTCAACAGGTAGCCTTCGCTCTATTCGTTCACCTGTGTGACTTTCATTCCGCTATGCTCATTGGTGGCATAGTGACCTTAACTACTATTTTTGGTAACTGCCTTTCGATCTTCTGATTCAAGAATGTTTGTAAGCCGCCAAAAACCACATAAATACCCTGTAATTTTCTCACTGACGTACGTTTTTAGAGCGGAAAAAAGTTATTGTACTAGTCTTTGGGTTTGTCTTGGGAGCAATTAACTGGGACGGTCACGTTGCTTTCTAACCCAAGATTTTCAATTTTCTTTGTTATGAGCAGGAGAATTCGAATTCTAACAAACGCATTACTTTACCGCGGACGGTTTTCGAGGGTTTTTCAATAAACTAACCTCACATAAGGATGTGCCACAGATTTCCTGATTGGTATAGGTGTTAGTGGTGACGAGATTTCAATATCTCAGTTATTCTAGAAGTCGTGTCAAGTTGGTTGGTGGCTGATACTGAAGGAGGACGGGTAGGCTGTTCGCTCGAATAGACAGAGGAATTCGGCGAGGTAACCAGTCAGCTGCTTGAGGAACAGTGAAACAAAAACGATGCGTACGTAAAAACGAAGAGGAAAAGTAAAAGGTAAACGTAGGATGTGGGCGTTCACAATGAGGGCTAGGTTCTATGTGCACGCCGATATTCTCGCATTGATATGAACGATCATATATACCAGTGGTTTCACGGCACAAAATTATGCCAGTACCTGGCTCAAAGATCCAACACGACACATAAAGGGTTACTTTGTGAGCTGGATGTGATAATCTTACGGCAACCAGCGAGTGGTTCGTGAAACTCAACTCGAGCTCTTGCTCTTCAGCCAGAGCTGATGCACTGATTGCATCAACTGAGGGCTAGAAAACTCGTATTGAAAACAATAGATCATTTTCTCGTATGCTTTCAACGCAAGTTCCCGTGGTGAACAGTTGTCAGTCTATCAGTTTTAACTATTCAAAGGATAGACTGAACACTGAGATCTCTTGCAGTGCGAAATCTGACTTTCTCGGTAACAGCAAAATGTTAGAATCGCCGGTGCTTCGGAAATGAAAGGCACATCAATTTTATTGTTGAAGACACTAAATCAGAAGGTTACGATGAATGGGGATATCTGCCTCATTTAGGTAGAGCAACTCGACCAGGGTGATCGCGAAGGAAAGACAGATTTTGTTCTTGCTGAAATACTCACGTAAATGTATGGTTCAACGACTATGAACTTTTCAATCTGCTATGTGTCTGATAGACTCTCCGTTCACGATCTGCAGGTCAATTTACGTGACGGAACACGCCGGATAGCACATTACCTAGGATCACCTTGGGTGCCTCCAAAATTTAATCTTGACCCAAGTGTGGCTTCTCTGTCTTCGCAATGAATGAACTAGTGAAGAGATTATTTCATTTAGAAGGATCTGGTAATGAGGCAGTCTTGTTGATATCATTAACTGGGTACACGTTTCACGACTCTGTAATATTTGGCAGGATGGTCTGTTTATGATACGCAACGATTCAGCCATCTAGGATAGCCTTCCTTAGGTGTTGTTTGCTTTGATTACAACACTCTTGAGGAAGGCCAACCCTAAGTGGTTGAAACATTGCATAAATTACAACTTGCTCGTAACGTGCTTCCCAATCCATTCATTAAAAACAACCTATTTATATCTATTTCTTTTTATATAAAGACTCATATGCATGCACTGAAGACACATTTGTCATTCCATTAGAGTTAGCGATTTTTTGTTCCCTAAGAGTGGCCATTGTGAGAAACATAAATTTCGACAACGTTCAAATAATTGTTGGTTTCTGCAATGAACATACGTACGCGATTTCTTAGGATGATCCACACAGTAACACTGGGTAACAGGATGTATCGGATTTGGCTAAAGTGATCTGGGAGAACTTGCCACATACCAAAAGCGTCAGACGATCCACCAGTGAGTCTCTTATGATCATTCCGATCCATTTACGAAACAGAACGAGTCAGTATACACAAAAGCGAATGTGGCTGACAATTTAGATGTGATACTTTGAGTGTGTCCAGTATGGCGTCAAAAGCCAGAAGTGGAACGGGATGCAAATGATGGTAGCACGGGATACACAGTACCGTTCAGCTTTAAGCGAAGCCAAACCCGGGACTGGCTGATAAAAGTCTACTTGAATATGAAAAGAGCGATCAAATGTAAACGGTGATTACTTTATACCATTAAGTATTGTACACGAAAATTGCCCCCCCCTCCATTCTATCTGACAAAATGGCGGAAAATAAACAGATGACCGAAAGGGCCTCTAGATCAGTGCGTGAAACGCAGTTTCGAAAAATGCCAGCAGGGTTCTGAGTCACATATTAAGGGTCAACTGATACGACGATGAGAACAGGGTGGACTGGATATTTAAAAAATGCACGAAACTCACATTGGACTCATTGTTTACAAAAAAATGTTTGGCAAATTCAGTAATTCGAATGAAAACGGAGAAGGAAATTCGTTTCTGGAGTTGCCACAGTTGTTCTGGTAGCAAAGCTCTGATCTGGAGAAGGGGGTCTGAAAACCTTACGAATAAATCAGAAAAACGACGGGAAACACGGCTGTTAACGGCAGAGGCGAGGGAGGGGATGCGTGGGGAGATGGAATTTGCAAATTAGTACAATTTAATGATTACAAAAACCCACATTTGGATGGAATTCTTGAAGCACGTAAGTGAATTCGTTCTCGCCAGACCACGTCTCCGATTGGAGTTGCTTGACTAGACTTTCATGCCGAGACTGCTCTAGATCGGACCATTCGATTTCCTGCTCGGTCCAAATCGCCTGCAATTGTTTGTGTGCAAGCTATAATCCGAACAAATAAAAGACGATTACACGCATGCACGGTACGAGAGGATGGACACGACATACAAGAGGACACAGGCGATAAGTCAGTGTAGATAAACAGTCACATGAACTATGCGCATACTGGAGTAGATACGACAACTGATAAACTCAATTTCTTTGGTGGTTGTCAGCACTGGTGGAATAACTGATGGAACTACAAGTCGGACAGATATGGCCAAGACAGCGTTCGCCACCTGTGACGCCGGTATAGCCGGTATAGCATCGGGCACTTAACGAAAGTAAACAAGCAAGCATTCAATGCGGTTGCGAAACCTGGCGAATCTATGAGGGGGTTGAAAGGAAAGTGTCTGTCTTAGGTCACTAATGTCTTTGAAGCCTCAGGGCCAGTATGCCGCGTTAGTAAGTCCAAAGTTCACTTATGTGTCCCGAGGTGGATGCTGCACTTACTTTTCACTCTTCAGTCCATACCAGTCTCGATGTGTCGTATGGAGCGATAGAAAATCCTTTGAATAACAACAGGGGAATATCTTGAATACAATCCAGCTTATCTTACATATCTCGAAGTAATAAGATTGACACGGTGTATGGAATAAACAGACCGAGACGAAGGGCGGAGCCGCTAAAGCTAGTCACATTGGTTAATCAACTAATACGTTCGGCTTTTTTTGTTGCGTTTGCCGTTACCAATAATGCACATATGAACGAAAAAGGGAAGCAACAGGGAACAGCTACGAATCACGAATAAAAACTAGTCGTATCGACTGGCGCATCGAAAGTGACGTCAGCACACATACAGGACATGTCAATAGCCAATATAAAGTAGTGGTGAGAACTGTTGTACCAAAACAGGGGCTTTATGCTTTACTGAAGCCATACCCTTTGCCTGAACGAGTGAAAAGCACCGACTCAGTGAATAACGAGGTAACTGTACTAATAAACACAGAATTGTCGCGTCGACGAGAAAAACAAAAAATTGTTTGGAAGCATACAAGGTCAAACCTGTTATTTCTAAACAACCTCAACGTACGCTAATTTTATCTTTCAATGAAACTCCTAAGCAACTGCTCATCGCCCAACGTTCCACAAGAACAGAAATGTTGCATTCAAGTATAAAAATGATCTGATGAATCAAGAGAACAAAACTTTTTACCGAACGTTTGCCTCTCTCATCCCAAACGGATTATTTGAATAACGCACATGTGCGCACCTCCAATGAATGCACTGGGTTTGCTTCCTAGGGATTTCATATTAATTTGTAAGATATACAATGTCATTATCATCAGAGCATACTTTCGATCATCCTACATGTGATGTTTTCCTTTGACACATTGTATTGACCCTGTTTCTTTACTTGAGAACTTTCTAAATAGAGTTCAACACCTTAACGCGTACACTAGTTTAGTCGCTTCTACGCAGTTTTGGGTTCATCTCTCGTGCCTTGCTTGGTCCAAACTATACAAAAAGTCAGACATCAGTTCATTAGACAACTACGGAACTAAAACGATAATGACTTTTGCCGACACCGATTGTAGCGCCCTGGTATATTATTCAATGACTTTTTATTACGGTGCGGCAACAGTGTAGTCCAGTAGTAACGACGTCCGATTATCAACAACACTATCGCGACTGCCATCAACGGATAGTGCGATTGCCCCTACGTAAGTCTGAGCAGCATGACAGTATTTGGATCGCATATGATCTTGTATGTCACATGTCAGCGCACATCTTTCAAGTGAAAAATAGAAACTTGGGTGACTAACATGTTCGTTAATCTGAGTTCTACGTGTAGACCTGCTAGAAAGATCCCGTTGATGTTTCATAATGACGGAAGCAAAAGTAAAGCATGATCATTTCCATCAGAATTCGTTGGCTGGAAAATTCATTTAAAAGCGTAAGTAATGAGAGTTGCACTAGGTTAAACAAAGTCACGAAAAACGACTGTATTCAATACGTGGACAGAAGGGAAAAACTTGCCTAATCACATGACATTGGGTTCAAACTGTAGTTGCCGCAGCTGATCATATTGCACGGATCCGAACAGCCTGATACTATCCACTCTACATGAGATTTTGTACATTGCATGACAAAGACTACCTTTGTGGCGCAATATGCACATCTATATAGAAAAGTTAAATGGACCGTATGGAGCTAAACAACAAAATCAATAACCACAGCAACACACGCATACGCACACACACCAATGCACATCAGTTATCAGGGCAATCTGGTATTGATGAAAAAGTCCTTTTATACGCAGAGAAGTGGCTTCCATTTGCTAACTGCTATCGCGGATAATCAAGTTAAATTAACATAATCTTACTTAAGGTCGTTTTTGTAAACTGTCATGTTGACTCTGTTCGCACACGGTACACATGTTGCTGCCACTTTCGAAAGCTAATTACCTATCACAATATCCAAGCAAAACTACACATTAGTAGCTCTTCAACTGAGAGAATAACGAGATACGTAAACAATCCACATTTGCGCGCCTTTGGTTTTTAAACGAACAGAGGGCGTAGAGGCTTCAGTGAAACTGATTGACAAAATTGGTAACCGCAAACATTAGCTAAGCGCCAATGATGGTGAAAAGTAGTGCACATCTTGACTCAACCAGAATGATCTTGCTGATCCAACCACTTAAAACCTCGCTTAGGTATCGTGCATGTGTGCGTTGATGCGACAGGTGCGTTCATTTACTAGTGCTACATATACACTTGTTTATTAAGCTGCCACTTGGTTAACTACTCTGAGGATGAGCATACTGTTGATCCTTCATATCTGTAGGTAAGGCTAGGGTGTGAGAAAATATGTATACTTAGCTCCAGAGAGTTATCCATGTCGCAGCTCGCCAGATGGTGTTACAAACTTGGATAAATGATTGAAGGCGGGAGAACAGCCGGGAGTTACCGAACGGTTTTCTAAACGAGATGTTCCGAAAGACTCAACAGTCAGCCCAAGTGTTGAATTAACTGTACTGACCACTGAGGTGCAGTTAGAAGGCAGAATGAGGTAATCTAAAACGGTTGTTCCTAGACCACAGTGGCGCAGTGGTCAACACGATCGTCTCTTGAAACCGTGCTCGGAATTCTAGTCCCGGCCGTGACAAGGATATGCACTACTGACGAGCTCCAATGAGAGCAAAACTCAAGTCTAGTGCTTCTTTTTGGAAGGGGCCGACTGTAAAACCTATGAGAATGCAACAGCTGCGATCAATTGCAGGTGATGTTCACTCTAGACTAACAATACAACAATCAATCACAACCTTAGAACGTCAGGTACATCGTTCATTGTCCCCTTAAATGTAAATGGGTAAAAAGTTGTATTCGAGCTCGATACTGGATCGACCGTTAAACTGTTGTTATCGGATGCCTTATCACATCTTCCAGGTCTGGACCTAACAAAAATTCATTTGCTATCTTATATAATTCAAACGATGTATGTTGCCGGTATTTTCCTTGCCCGTGTATCCTATAACAATTGCGTAAATTACTTACGTACTTATGGGTCCAAATTTACTTGGTTGACTGGATAAAATATCTTCCTGGTATCCTGTTACGTGTTAGTACAAGTGAGGCTCAGTCACGAT
>LUCH01002470.1:64986-83989 GCA_013368495.1 Paragonimus heterotremus
CGCGTTCTGCTAAGTTCTTCAGAATGCGCTTTGCAGCTTCAAAATGCAAAGTGCTTCTACAAGATTGCTGTGATTACGTAGGTTTAACGTTAGATAATGAAGTCATGGAGGTTGTTGACCGGTTTGTGTACCTGGGAAGCTTCATCAGCAGCGGCGGCGGAGGTGTAGGGAGTGAAACAGAGGCGCGCATTTCCGAGGTTAGGGTGGTGTTTACCAATCTGAGGCACTTATGGCGACAGAGAGGTATCTCACTGAAGCATAAGGGTCACGTATATCAGACAACAGTGAGGGCCGTATTATTTTACTGCAGCGAAACATGGCCGCTCAGGGTAGAAAACGTGAACCGTCTTCTGGTGTTTAACCAACGATGTCTGACCTGATGAATCGTCCAACATCATCAAGTGCGCAATCAATTGTAGTTTCGCACGAGATTTTCTGAATATACCGAATTATGTGTAGGTTGGTTCACATACTGATCGGTGCGGTGCGGCGTTTTGGCCGTTCGGTGATGCATACATCAAACAGGTTATGCACATTCCAGGTCCCGACGATCAACGTCCACGCGCATGCTTCAGATTGGCAAATGGGATCTGAGAGTGAGTCGCCGATCTAACAGTTTGACCTGTGGGACACACGGAAATAGATTTTCTTAAGAAACCCCACCCGTAGCACCTGAACCAGAAGCGTGACCTGTGAGGCAATAAGGTATAGGAATTTCTCGGGTGATACAATCCGGAATTAGTGACTCGAAAGTCTGACTCACCTGAGGAGGGGGGTTGACTCAGTTCGGAGACGCAGCGAATAAGACGCTAACAGCTGTCATTAATGTCGCGCACAGTAGAAGTATTGTAAGCTAAATGAAACTTCCGAGAATTTGTGCGGATTTTTCTACCGTACAGGATAATACACCGGCAGTCATACAAATCTTCGGGCGATCCGAGTGCTTCTTGTTTGAGGGTCCCTGTTCTAATTCTCTGCTTCCGTATGCGAAAGACAGCACTGCTGCGACTACAAACACAGTTCCGCTGTGTCTTCTTAGATTCGTGTCTCTGCTAAAACAATCCTACGCAGTCAGTAGTGTAATACACAAATCTATCAATTTAGCTGATATTTTGCCTGGCTACTCCCCTTTTGTCAATCTGACACGGTTGCGCTGGGAAGGACGGAATCCCTAGCCAACACAACCCTCCGGATCAAAACCAGCCACAAGCCTGATCATCATGTGGAAGTGGCAGGAAAGGTCACCGGAAGCATACAACTCGCCGCGCACGTAACATCGAAATAAAAACTACACAATTCAGATGACGTACAATCGTATTTCAAAATTCAGAAAATTAAACTCCCACATCCGAAACACCAACTGTTCTCTCGCATAACAAGAGTGTAAAGGTTTTCGGACTTCGGAATGCGAATTATCAGGAGGGTGCAGTCACATTGGAACATTAATGACAAGACTAGTAAAGGCTGTATCAGTGAATTAGAACACTGCATGAGATCGAAGTTAAGCTTACTTGAAGGATCTGAGAGGCCTTGTAGTGGGCCAATTGTGGATCCGACTGATATAGTTTGGCTAACCCTTTGCTTTCCTCCACCAGATGTTTAATAAAGCGGGACATATTGGCGTTAGCAACATTCGTCAGATTACGGAATCGGTCGGCGAAATAACTGCGATGCACATCGATGAGCGTTGGTAGGCGGTGAGCCGACGGCAACAATGTGGGTTGTCCGTCCACAAATTTCGTCTTCTTTGAGGCGGTTTGAAAAAAGCAGTCAGAAGAAGAATAAAGAGCGACTGAATCTTCACTATAACGACAACGGCTAAGTTCAATAAGACTGTTTGGGATACCGTTTCAAGATTGTTAAAACTCCAACTTTCAGAATGAAATCTGAAAATCGGTCTACAACAAACTTGGGTTACAAATTTTGAAACAATGTATCACATGTTTAATTGTGATAGAAGGCAAAAACATTAACTCTTGAACAAACAAATAGACTAGGAGATATAAGCACGTGCACATCTGCTAAGCACACACCACTCAAGTTGTACTGCTTCCGAATAAAGAAGCAGAACATCTACAGACGTGCAATAGTTGAGCAATCAACCATCCAGAGCGAATAAAACAATTCACAATTGCTTGAACGTTAGGGTCAACATCGTTCACTTGACCCTCAGTAAGTACCGGTGCTTTATTCAACTAACACTGTCCAATCGTCTTCATGTGTTTCATTCAATCGTTCAGCTTACTATGAAAACGTCAGCAGTTCTGAGCCATGATCGACTTACGCTGCGAGTATGTACACATCACTCAGCTAACCTGCTGAAGCAGTGTCACGTCCCTCTCTCACAGTTCAAACGCTTTGGAATTTATCGGTCAGCTCCCCGAGTTCTGTGGAATTATGACGGATGTTATCCCTACGAACGAGTGAAGAATACATCCCGAGTGAATGACCACGATCACGAGAACGATACATAACTAGAGGTTCACTACAAAAGCAAACAGCTTTTTACTCACACTGAACGACTGATCATCGAGCTAGTGCGTCCTTTAGAGTACGGCATGTTTATGTAAGGATTTTCGTGTTAACATAAATTGAGCTTGTTAGATCCGTGGGGGCTGACCACTGTTCAACTTCTTACGCATGAGTGTAAATATGCGCATAATCAAGACACAAGAAAGATCGCATCGTATATCCCTTAAAATCCTATGGGTTTAGATCGCAACGTAGAGCGTGCCACACCCAAGTAACGTTTGGGGTTAGGGTTCACAAGTGTTACATTGACCAACTGACCGCCGTCAACAGTCTACTGTGCTGAAGTAAGGGAAGACATACATAAAGCGCGATATTGACCGCTAGGTGCAGGGAACACTAGGAACACGTTTATATAAACCTACACCACACAATGCTTGCTACACGGAGACAGGTTGCATCTCAAGTAGGCTGCATACCGTCGGACTTACCAAACCAAGACGGTATGCAGCAGTCAAAGCAAACTAATTGCGAAAACACAACCGTATGATTTTTAGTCAGCAACATCATCGCACAACCGTTTTGAGTTCGAATGAAGCTTCCAGTAGTTCAATGATAACCACATCAGAGCACCAATCAAACGGTCGGGATTCAAGTCCGAGTTCCGTTAGTGGTTCTATCTGAGACTGGACAGCTTAACATTATCCAGCCCACCTTTTATGTTGCACAACAATAAACACTTTGCAAAATTAAATCTGGAAACTAAATTTAAGCATTGGACTCGTACGATGATAAACTCTAGTAGCACCCGTGCGGCACATACCTAGGGCTTTATTCAACAACCAAACCAACAAAGAATACGTTAGGTCCTAAACATGAAAAACGGACACATAATCTGAGTAGTCCAACTTCGGTGATGAGCATCAACAAATTAACTTCATTCCTAACAGACCTACTGCATACAGGATGTACGAAAATAAACAAATGAAGGATGCAGGAAGTAAACATAGAATGCCTTACTTCCACTTCCGCGGTTGGGTTAGCCAATGTCAGAGATGGTGACGGCGAATCCGGTGGTCCTGAAAAAAACAATATACATGGCATACGTCGGAGTTCGCTAATCAGGTCGATGTTTACATTGTGAAGGTTGAATCAAACAAACCGTAGAATATAATCGTGTGCTGTTCTGTACAGCTAGTTCACAGGGCCGAAAGGTTGTTAAACTTAACGGATGAGTGATCAGAACCGGCCTTTTTAACAAAAAACGACAGGTCACACAACGTTGTATTAAGTAATGGATACATACTGAGTGGACCACAGACACTTGCATGAAAAGACGTCACTGAAAATGCTGGAAAACGTGAAAGCAGTCTTGAAAATGACCTCGTGACACCCGGATGGTAGTTTGATAAACACATCCCACCTCCAATATGTGTTGGCTATGACCCAAACAGCATGACAATGTTGCGATTTAAGCGGCTCATGATGTTCATCCCCTAATCGAAGCATCATTGTGACTGATTTTAAGCGGTTTTTGACGGGCTGAGAAAAGACGAACTGAATACGACTTGAACCAGTAATGTCTTTTTGTTAGTCAACGTCTGTGTCTTTTCAAAGCTCCTCGATATCATGCGTGTTACTTGAAGCTTCTTACTAATAAACTAAATGACCGTGCCTCAGGTTGAAAAAATATACCACGAATGGAAATCAGGCTTTAAAAATGTAAAAAAAAAGGTAAATGCAAAAAGACCCACTGCGAATGAAACACTAGAAAAATTTACATATGACTTCCGTTTGCTCCATATCAGGGAGTTGATGACAAATTTTTTTAGAGACCAGAGTAATGTGTGTGAGATCTACCTGTATGTAACCAACCCTACCACGAAGTGAAGTTCGGTTTCCAGTTACACGACAAACGATGTTAACTGTTTGTGAATACACTGTGTGAGATAAGTTGATAGGAGGCAGTAATCGATTTGTCAGTTCCTTGAGTTCGCAATAAATGATGTTGGTAACAAGTACTTTCTTGTAAAGCAACGGAAATCACATAAAAGTAACATAAAAATCAAGCTAACTGATTTACAAAGAAGCTGTTTATTTCAAAGAGATACGCCATAAAAACAGATCGATATGGAATGATTAGAACAATCGCAGATTGATAGACAATCAGACAAACACAGTTATATGAAAATATAGACGTCAAAACCAACTAAAATTAGTATACTAATTCTGTACTAACTCGAAACTATTGAAGGAAACTGTAGCGAATTGTATCATAGGTGGTCTAGCGACGGTGAACGAACGTGATGGAGAGGCGATCATCACCCTTGATTCACAGATTACTTTTTCTAATGGCAGTATGGCAGTCTTTAAAAACAACCAATAAAACATATCGATCGCCATTAGAATTGATATTCAAGATGACCGCACGACTGTACGGTCCTATATACAGTGTTACATAACGTAGATAAGGTTTGCATGCGTTCATCCATAATGACCATGTGCTTGATCGGAAGGTACCGTATAGCTCGATGGGCGATTGCCGTAACAGTGACGTGAAATAACCTGAAGGAGAATTACCGCAGAGGACAAAAACGTATAAAAACAAAGCTACACAGAACTAGAAGTGTTAAAAACACAGGCGCACTATTGACTGCGGCACGTTACCCTCTAGTATGGCGTTTCTAACCAGTGATCTGAGAGATCACGAGAATCTAAATCTGGTAGACACCTAACCATTTGATTCAACGGAATAGCCAGCGTTACAGTTCGTTACCAAACCGCAGATTTTCTCAACTGCTGATAATCTCAACAAATAATAATACCCGTTGCGGAAAACAATCACCTGACACACAGAGTGCGTGATCCAAACATCACAGACTGTGCAGCTGAGTTACGTGATCAAGTGGTCGCGTTTCCCGGGCACTCCCAAACACGCGCTGGCGAACAGCCGTGTAGTTTACGCGATCATCCCACTCGATGTGGGCTAAATGACGGAGATAACGGTACTCAAGCACAGCAATTTTGTTGACATATTCGTTGCGACCAGGCTACATTTCTGAACCATAGAGTAAACCAGAAAGTACACAAGCATTACATATCCTTCCTTTCAGCAACAATCGAACGTCATTTTACCGCCACAGATGATACAGGCTGGCAAAAGGCAACTCGTGTCTTTGCTATCCTCGGTGATATCTCATTAGCAATATTACAAGGTGACGAGATAGCGCTACCCAGGTATGTTGAGCTGTCCTCAGGTTGTCTACAATAAAGAATGTGAATGTTGGATTGTCCCAGTCATGGAACACCAGCTGTACAATGAAAGTACAAAGTGCAATCCATAAAGATCAATCAGGCTACCCATCTCGTCCGACATGGGTTGCACACCTTCGATAGAAGAGCTATAAAAGACAACGGAATCCGCATATTCCAAGCAAGTTACCTGAATGAGAGAAAGAAGACTAACACCAAGCTCACTGGATTCCTTAAGTGTACCTTCCAGAGCATCGCCCACGACTAGATTGGTCCGAAAGCGAAAGGTCGGACACTAATGGCAAACAACACTGGAGATGCTGAACACCTGCGACAGCCCTTCATAAAGTCGCCTACTACTTGTAAGGAGTACACAAGGATTTTAACAGACTGACCCTAATTCTCTGAAACACCTACATGAACGAGACGAGTTAACGAACCGAAGACAGCCTTTAGGTAGAAAAAAAAGAAAACGATCATTGGCTCTCCATAAAAGAACCCCTACACAAAGAACCCTAGTTGGATAGAAAGGTGTTCAATACATCCTCGGCCGGGTCGGAATCCTGCCTTCTCTCTACATATCTGGCTTACCCTAGGTTCAGTCAGCCGACGTTAAATAAGGTTTGAAAGCCAAGAAGACTAAACTGATGTCCGAATAGTTGTCACATACACACGGGGTTTTCTCCTCGAAAATGGGAATACCTACTGATAAGCACTAATCACGAGGTATCTCCTCAGTTTCCACACCGTCTTAAAAAGCCTTATCAGATTTGACATTAACTATACTCCACTCCCCATGGAAAAAGATGTAGAACGAAGACAGCATCAGGGGGTTTTGGTGCGCCTCAACAGTTTAAGCTATAGTGTTATCTATGTCTTCCGGAGGAGTACGGTCTTGAAAGCAATGACTAATCATTTAGGTCTTGTCGTATGTATGGTTCAGATTAGGCTACTTGAAATGTTTCTCAAGATTTTCAGCCCACCTCTCAAGTCAGTGCTGCTGGGTGCTGATAACTGAGCCATCAATGTCAAACGTTGTTTCACTTACACCAACTTGGTGGCCAACAAAGCCATAAACTCGAGCCTAGAGCTTCTTTTTGAAAGGAGCCGACTAGAAAGTCTATGGAAATACGACAACTGCGATCAATTGTGGATGATGCTCAATCTATATGAAAACGCCATAAATCATGGAAAATGGCGGTGGGCTATTCCCAAATTAAGAGAAGTTTGTTGTCTTGTTCGAATGCTTAATCAAGTGACGTTCACGGAGTTCACGCAGGATATAAGCAGTTCTCGATAGTCGCTGTCATAGTCAAGTAACGTTTATTCATAAGGTTCGCGGACGAGACTGAAACGCAATTCTGTCGCAGCTGCACACAGCCTTCCGAATATATCTCTCAGCAGAAAGCTTTGGTTTCTCCTGAGACCTGTTCGCACTGTTCGTCGGGTTATCTGACTTGACTCGAACTCGGTGGATTGTTTGTTAATGCATCCTGACAAATGTTCTTTAAAACCTGTTTATCCGAAGGTCAGTTAAACATCTTGCATTTAGGAGTGCATAACCCTGATAAAATGACAAGACAAAACGAGCGTGCATAACAGCACGTTTCGAATCTAGGGGTTGGTCCAAACTGGACGACAGTCCTTGGCAGAGTGGCGCTTTTTTTGTCTGAATACATCACAATCGATTTGTGCCCACGGGGCTTTGATGAACAGGGTGGTTTAAATTTGACATTCGGAACATACGGGCTATGAGGTGCATACATATGCAGCAATCGCCCTATACAGACATCAAATATGCAGAAAGACGGGGAAACTGAACATTAAAATCACTGGTTAACATGGTGATGTAAGAGTGCGAAGGTTGCTTCATGATCAACACGACAGTAGCACAGAACGCTGCCTTTGTGGCATCTGAACAGGTGAAGCTTGCGTTAATATGGATATACGACGCTCATCTGATTTGACAAACTAGCCGATGTACTCAGTCTGACAGCAAACAAATGACTGTTTACCAGGATCCAATCGAACAGCCACTATTGAATGTGATCCAACATGACTAGAAATCCTAAAAGAGAAGTGTCTCGATGAACGGTTACACAGAAGTGAAGTCGAGTGAAGAGCGGCGCCTAAGAGATAGCATATAGATAGTTTTGCATCTGAAAGGGTGCATACCAAACTAACTTGCTGATCTATTCGTATAATGGGGCGGGCGTTAAAACCACCGATGGTTACCAGCTGTCTTGGCTTTCGAAAACGAGTAGCATCCGAAGGTACAGAAAGAAGAAAAAATTAGGGAGCAAAACAAAGCAAATAATCTATAACAGCTACAATTCTCATTCTGCGGAATGATAATCACTGGTAGTTCCCGAGCGTTTATACTGGGCAAGGTTAATTTGAAGGATCCTACCCAAAGTATCTGACTCAAAAATTTAACCTGTGGGGCGGTAGACGACGAGATCTCCTTGGGGGGTTCTGTCCAGTGAAATCGATTCGAGATTCTGACTCGTTTGATGATGAGTGCAGTGCTTAGCCCGGAGAGCCAGTGAAGAAGAATGATGTCAACTTCTGGTGAGTTCTGTACGTACTCGATGTGCACAAAATTATATCATGTTTTTTAATGATACTGAAAGTTCTTCGATTTTGGTCACGATCACGGTGGACTGTTGGGTGAACTGAGTGCCTTTTTTTGATGGTATTTCTCCTAATCTCCTTCCCTTTCGTTTAGAAAACAAACGTTCTAACTATAAAAATAATCCCGCTTGTCTGAAAGAGCTGTACTTGGCAAGGCGAAAGTCCTAGTCAGTATAGTCCTTCAAGATCGATGCAGTGAAAGAGCCTGATCATCAAGTCAAAGTAGAACATGTCATTGCAAGAACAGCATGTTGACGACAGATCGCCTGGTGCAAATCTAATTTCCCAAGTGGTTTCGAAAAGAAGCACAACCAGTAAGCCGATCTCTGAAACATTCTCTGAAACAGGACACGCTTTCTAAGCGCATATCGTACACTCCGTCTCCAGGAAAGGTGGTCGCACCAAACCAGCCAACTACAAACAAACTGTTCTTTTATCTATTGTTTCAAAAGTCGTGGAAATCATAACCGAGGATCATTTGTGGAATTACACCCTACACCGTGCGCTATCGTCTGACGGCCAACACAGGGTTCGAAAGGGATTATCCCGTCTAGTTAACCTACTAGAAGCCATCGGAAAACTAACTAAAACGGCTGACGAATGTGAGCCAGCAAGAGTTATTTCCTTGAATTTCTCTGAAACAATTATATATGTGAAACTCGACCACTATGGTTAAGATGGCCCCTCAACTTCTACGGCTCATCGAGTATCGCAAAAACCGGTGGTTTAAAATAAATGTTTATAGCATGTTGTATGATTGACACTACGCAACAGGCGACCTAAAGGTTCCATTTTAAGACTGTTGTTCTTCAAATACCGCAGCCTCAAACATTCTAGACACCACTCTGTACGAACGTCACAAAAGTGTGGGGAACAGCAGAACTGAAAGGAGAAGCTTCAAAGCGACGGTGACATTGCACAGTTGGGCTGTAATACGTCAGTGGCGTACATTCGCCACTTGTCGTGTATTGAACTTTCTACGTGATGAAAAGCTAGACAACACCATACGCGAGTAAGACCTGAAAACAACCTTATCAGAAGATCTCGGCCTACTCTTAGCTGTTAGCCCGGATGATGCTTGAATTGTTTCAATGAAACCTTTTCTTTGGAGTTCCAATCATCGGTAGTCATCATCATGGGTGAAATATTTAGGTTTGTGGATCATGCCTTGTGACAGATATCCAACTAAGTGTGACTAAAATGTGCTTGAAACGTACCATTTCGTCTCGTCCTGAGAAGGGAAGTTGGAAATGGGTTGCTTCCATGCTTAAGCGGCATGAGGGTAGCGAACTTGCTTTAACCCACCGAGTGATACATCGGTCGTGGCATCCCCTCAGGCACATTTTTACACCCACCGAGAGTAGGACACCGAATAAGCCGTCCGGGATGTAAACATATCTTTTTCGGTGTTAAGGTGTGCTCAGTCTGAAACACTCAACCTGAAGCGGTCGTGAAAGCGTCACCAATATAGCACTTCATATGAGGTTTTGAGGCATGCATTTATAACGCTGTTTCCCGAGCAACGTGGCTATCTAGGAAATTCTGAGGTAGTGGACGACTTCTAACGCCAATGCTAGCCAGTCATCGCCTGCTGAAGTGTGCTTGTTTTGGACTTGAGTTTCCATGTCCGAATTATAGTTTTTTTTTACAAATATTAACTTTGTCACACGTTATTGTATTTCGTAGTTGGACGATCCCTACTGTTTGTGAAAGGAACACCTCTGGTTCGGAAAACTGTGAGATAGTATTGAGCTAATCGACTTACTCAATGGTTTGGATTGTAGCAACAAACATGGCCAGTTTGGACTTAGCTCCTTGGTTTACGAATGTTCCTCTGATGCAGACGGTTGATATAATTTGTCCATATAATGACTCGTATGATGACCAACGTCTGGGTTAGAACGTCTACTGCTACTATGCACAGCGAACATAAAGTTCTACTTCCATGGAACTGGCCATACACAAATCGATGATGCTGTTATGAGCAATCCACTCGGTTCGTTACTAGCCGATATTTTCGTTGCCCACCTGAAGTAGAACGCAGATGTTGTCATCAGTCAGGCTCACACCTACCAGCGTTATGTCGACGAGATCCTGATATTTACCGTCAACAAGGAGATGGCAACGAGTATACTCGATTCAATGAAAGAGCCAAATTCCAAAATTAGCTTTGCCAGTGAACGCTAGCAAGATTAAACCCTGGCGTTTTTGAATATTCTCAAAAAGCGCCAGAACAACGGCTCCGTACTGGTGTCCGTCTAACAGAAACACACTTGGGCTGGGTAGTAACTGAACTTTCGCAATTTTGTGCCGATGCAATACAAGCAAGGTCAAATGGGAACTTTGTTTCATCGTGCAAGACGAATCTGTTCGAGAGAAACTGACCAAAGAGATGCTGTTGTTGAGAACCACGCTCAGAGAAGATGTCTATCCATCGGCATTTGCGGAGAAATTCAGCAAACAAAAGCTGGCTGCCGCGATGGTTCCAACAGCTCCCAAACTGAATGTCTACTTTTGTTTGCCTTAAAAGGGTGATGACATTGCTACTCTGTTTAAAAACCGTCTCATAGCAGCTACGAGGCGCACGTTCTATGCAGCCCATTTGGTCATGCTGTTCATGACTATCCGAATCCCAACACCACCACCATCACTGAAAATACCGTTACCACTTAATACCAAATATTACGTCACTTATGAATTCTCGTATGAGTGCCGGGCCACTTACACACGCAAAACGGAGCGGCAGTTATGCGATCGGGTCAACGAACACATTCCGGTTTGGGTTCACAAAACGCTCATGGACACCACAATGTCGGACTAAAGTCAGAATGTGACAAGTTACAAGAAACCGGGGTCATCGATCGCTCGAGACTTGCTGACATGTCAACTCCAAATGAACCTGGAGAGGGCCCTTCGGATAGGTTACGCAACAAAAATCGAAGACTCCTCCGGTTCGCGGAGGCGGTAGCAATTAACAAATGGAAGTCACCCCTCTGCGTACAGAAAGACTTGTTCGTCAGAACCAGATTGCCCTGGTAACTGATGTGTGTGGATGTGTGAGTGCGTTTGTGTGGTTGTTGATTTTGTTATTTAGCTTTGCAATGCCCATTGAACTTTGTCATATAACGCACAGACTGTAGTATATATCTGATGAATTGCAGCGAAATGTGCCCGAAAGATACATTGTACAACAAACCGTTTACGAATTATCTGTTCGAAGTAGTTAGGGGAAAAAGTTGGTTTGCTTATTGGCATTTGTCTACTTTTGCATAGTATGTTTTAATACCATCAAAACAGTGAGGTGTATACAAGCACAGTAAACTTCAATTAACTTGTAAAATTTTAATGATTGCAGAAACACTGACTTACCCAAACACAAGTACACAGTGAGCACACTGCTGTCATTCAAAGCAACCGTAGGAAAGAAAGCCTTAGGCAGATGAAACGGGTCAGGAACCGCATGATCGATGAGCTGAGGATGATTCGCAGCATACACCGAACGACAGTAATCCAGAACCGCTGACAGACTGTTCAGACAACGGCGCTCCGAGTCGTGCAACCAAATAGGCTCGTGATCAAGGCGACCGGTCGGATAAGGCGCGCCCAGTGGAGTGTGAAATGTGCTGCGGTTGCAGCTAGTAGCAACTGTGCCAATCACTTTGTTAGATAGTACTTGGGCGCCGATAGTGTGCATCAGCAACGTACTAATGAAAACAACCTATATGGCCATAAAAACGGTGGAGTTGCAACACAGAGTCACAAGGTTGGGTAAAGCGATCATAACGACAGAAACGAAGGAATAATTGCTATAGACAAACAAATACCAAGACATAATACATAAAAAAGGAGTAATTCCCACATTATAGTCAAACAGTTAAATCTTATGGACATCAACAGTTTGTGTACGTATACGCATAGTCGCGTAAGGTAAGCCGGAAATAACGGTTTATAGTAACATGAAGTCGTTGTGAAGTCCAAGTGCTACCTCAAAAGCCATGCGTGAAACTTGTCACGACAAGTCGATACGAACCGTAGATCGACCGAAATCGCGAGATCGTAACAAAAGACCCAGTTACAATTTCATCTAAATAAGCACTCTGAAAGGGTAATAAAGGTCTCGATCAGGAGGTTCATAAAAAACTAAGGTGTTCAAACAGCAAGGTGTTGTATGTTCGCAGGATACTTGAAGCCACACAAACAATTGTTCAGTCGCTGCACATCTATGGAGTGCATAAGCTGAACACAACACTCCACTCAGATGCATCAGTAAACATCAAGGGTAGTAGAGAACAACGTGCACAGCCCGATACAACGCTCATACGTTCACTGACAAACAATCGCGCGTATACCCTGTTTGCTCTAGTTTATCCCAATTCGAAACTGTGGAATAACTGTACGCACAATATTTACAAGATTAACGTCGATCACATGAAAGTGGTTGTACTCAAGGCGTTGTGAGCGATGACGAATAATCGAGCTCAGTGATGTAACCGTTGCCGATATTCCGCTGAATTGCCTACAAAATGGACGCAATTAATTACGTAGGACAGTAAAAACCACAACGGAGCTATCTTGCAGATGATGCATTACCTTCACCTACAGCTCGGCTGTCTGCACACAAGTTGTGGGTTTTCTACTTAGGATCTGCTCTTACTTTTATGGTTTTGAGGCAGTTAAGCATAGGTAGGAATCACTGGGCTACCGCTGTCTATGGTGAGGCGCATAAGGTCGGCGCATGGACGTTAAACATCAACGACAGCCCTGACGACGTTAACCCTGAGGACCAGTGAAGACACTGTACTCACGAACTGGTCCGATAACTGATCTTTATGCGGTGCTGAAGGGGAACAGCAAACCAGTTATAACTCAGAAAGCATATCATATCACTGAACACATTAACGCACTGTTAGTGCGGGCACGGCCATAGAATCGCATAGCGTTGTGTGGTGACTATGCTCGCTCCGATTCCGCTGCGTAAAGTGGATCATTAGCGGTTACTACATCCTCAACTTGAAGAACCCGATCCACAAGGTAGAGTATACACGCCGATTGACGAATACAGTTTGTACGAATGTAGCAAGCAGAAAGGTTCAATTTAGCCGTCGTAGGATAGGTCGTACACAAGTGACTAAAATCACATCCTGAAAAGAAACTGACAGTCTAGAAGTCTGTAATCGAATTGATCTGAATGTTTAAACTTAAACGAGGAAATGTCTCGGATAGTATGATTCGTTGCAGGCACAATAAATTAACCTGAATAATGCAAACTGACCGGTTTGTCTGCAAGCAAGCCCAGATAACAATGCAACCTAGACCTGGAAGGTCTGCGAGTAAGCAGCTACATCTGGCTCAATAGACAACGTTACAACACACACGGTATGATGTACACTTTCCAACGAAACTCGTGTAACACTGCGAGATATTTATATGCCCAGCTTTTCGGCACACCTGACGGTAGAAACGGTTATCCTGGTCAACTCCTTTTCAGGAAGTGTTTTTCGGTTCTAAAAGTTTACTTAAGTACACTGAGAAGACCTTTAGTTGCGTGCAGTTTAAACCTTACTTCATATCCCTGCACATGAAAACAGTCAGCATTACGCTCAATTTGGCCTCACATTAAAATCAGGTGGATGTGATCAGGGTATTTCAAAGCAACCAGATTACACTAGTGGGACCAAAATTGCCTGTTTCTTTACTATTATAATTTTTTACAACCCATTACATACTGATTCAGCAAGTTGCTTGCAATTTTTTCAGTGTGATTTAGTAACCAGTAATTGTGCGCTTCCTTAAAGATCTGGTCTGCAACTATGTACATTCGCTCGCCTGGTTTGTAGGCGTGGTCCTGTATGCCTCCTAATGAAGAGCCGACATGAATGCGGTGCCACTCCCTTCAGTTATGTAACTGATTACACACAGCGGATGTCTACATCTTCTTGACGATTTATCGGTTATTGTAATATGCGGTTTGTAAACAAACTCTACTACGTTCTTTTGGTTTGATACTCGCCGGGACCACAAGTCGATTGCTTTCAGGGAGTAGTTTCTGAATTTCATAAATGATATGAGATCGGTAAGTTGGGGTGCTGGTGAAAATTTAACAATAACACAAAAGTCTTTGTGTCAAGAGTGAAACATTATCGATAAGCCGAACTATCAATTGCTTATTAGCAGATATTTCAATCGGTCACAAAAATATTCCAACTGATACTACAAACAGTTAACAAACGAGGGTAGCACGAATCTTTACCTATCCAGTACAGTTTTCCTCGTAGACATCATATTACATTTTATTAAGTTGTTAGTTAATGCCGTGATTAAAAAGTGTAAGAACATTCTCAAAAACGATAAACTCAGAACATAGGTACGTTTGTTTCATTTGCAGCGTGAACTGGTGTTAAGTTTTGGTAATACGTTGCTTGATGTTGATGTCTTCTTAGGACACTTATATTTGTGACTATCAACCGTACAGGTGATAGTAAGTACTTCAACACTTCATAAATACGTGAACACAAGAAATGACAATTAGTTGCGAGGTCACCCTTATGTGCGGTTACTTTCAATTCTCTCAAGTCAGAAGCCTTTCGCGTTCACAATTTTCACGTGACATCCCAGTACATAGTTGGAATTTGAACCTATGAATATTCCACAAGCCCATGCATGATATTTTATAATCACTGTTATAGTACAAAAATAGTGGCCGAGAGTATTCATGGTAGTGTGCGGGCTAAGATACTTCCAGGACGCCAGACAAAGACAGGAGAACAATTAGGGTTCTCAGCCAAACCCTTTTACTTAAATGCTTATACCGCAAGGCAGTGGGTAGGCGGCAACGTACCAGAACAGACACTTTTTCCAGGAAAAGATTTCAACTTTCTTCCAACCTCCATCCTGGAAGACCAGGAGACTGTGGTTTATCAGACGTCTGCTTATTGGCCTGACCGGTATAGGTGACTGTCGGTGTAGCGGCCACATCGCCAAGTTTAATCCAATAGGTCATTGAGATGTGCACGCCGTCACACCGCGCCAAAGTCCAGTCTCGTTGTTAACGCGATACTTTCACTTAAAGCTCGGTTGTTTGCTTGCAAGATGTAGGCACTTTGAAGCTGAATATTTGAATATAGAGGTAGCTGTTTTTAGTATTTAGGTCCCTTTCCCTCCCCTTCTTTTTTCTTCTGTCTTCCTGTACAGGGTTTGCTTTTTTCCTTCACGGTTGTGTGGCAGTTAAGCATCAGTGATAACCACTAATGTATTCTTGTCTACGATAGTGATGACTGATGAGAATACTGAGAAACTCAGTAATCGTTGGTCCAAATAAAAAGCGATGTGGTGTTACGAGACGCGTATTGTAAAAGCACATGAATGATGAAACGAACGATGCAGAAATGGATTACAGATTAAATAAACACGTTGCGGTCAGAACGGTGGTCACCCCATCGAGCTGATACCACTTGTCACACCCTACCATGAATGAACACTGTGTGCTAGGAAACAACAGACAGATTATACCCTTACGTCTGAGTTTTCCAGCTAGACTACCAACACATGAAAGTCACTTCAGAATCGTCCGTAAAAAGTTACACATTTGAGAATGTTACGGATGGTTGATGAATGATGATGATGACGCCAACACTTGGATACAGATGCAAAGTCGATAGTGGAAACATCGAAAGACAAAAACCACCTGAATACACCAATAAAATTATCATCTCGGGCGGCTCTAACGTAAGGGCGCGAACACCAAACAACTCCCATCAAAAGAGTAAACAACCAAATGCACTAACTGCTGAACAGACCGATTAGGCCACAAACGAGTGAGAAATGAATTCCAACTGGAAGGAGAGGTGGCGTTGTGCGGCATGCTCGTTATGTGATCCAGTTTGATCACTATGCATCAGCTACTGTACTAACTGCCGATTTAGCAACCCAGACAACGGAGTTGTATTTGAATTATGTTGTAGTTCACATACCTGTGAGCGCGCCGTACGTAAAATACACGGTCCTAAGTAGGACTTTTTCTTACTCGCATACACAACATGTGTAGTGTCAGGTGCGCACTAACAGGGTTATCAGGACTAGTTGTTGACACAAACTGCAATTACGAATACACGATTATTCCATTTTCAACCGACCGCGTGTGGTAAAGCCATATGACGCTAGCCATGTAGTACACACCTAATCAGATACAACAACACACGTATACAGTGCGTGAACGGTGAATGGTTCAGAAAACGTCAAGATTGAAAACATTACAAAATAGACAGATTCACTTACCCAACAGTTAACCATGTACATATCAGTGTATGTATGATTCGGAAAAAAGTTAGACAACAGAACCCGTAGGTGAACTCCTTGCGATCAAGCAAACGACAGAAAATGTAACATCCCAAAGCTGAAACAATATAACAACATGAACTGTTATACGGATACAGTCAAAATTACATGTCTGCTTGTAGTATGCAATCCAATTATGTACAAACCCGCCGTTAGCTGTTAACTGTTAATCCACTGTTAACACTCAGCGTAACTAAACTGTACTCACAAAGAGTTACATAACTATGTCGGGTTTTAGATCAGGCTTGTACATTGTACTGATTAGGGGAGATATCTTGATCGGAGACTCACTCCTACGAAATATAATCCAATTGGACATCATAAAGGTAATCAAGTCATATATTAAAGATGTAACAGAGAAAAGGAGTGGAACCCTTGTGTTTAAGCTCAAACAGTTAATATCAAGATGCCCACAACCTACAAACAGATAACCGGTCTGAAAGTGAGAGTAGGGTAGCACTTCAGATGGGAACAATCAGACGATCAGATATATACTTACGAGATTGAGTACCGCATCACTGACTGCGTAAGTGTTAAGTACATACAATCAACGAGGTGCACGTGTCGCAACAATGGTAGAATACTGCAAACTATGTGGGATAAATGGCGGAGTATACAGGAATACAAGAGTAAGTTGGGGTACACAGACTCGGAACGACTGCGCCATTGGCTTTAACTCTTTACCACTTGAGACAGTGTCTTTAACCAAAGATGTGTTGTCTATGGATCCCGGTTGGGGAAATGCCCAACTGTAGCAAACACTAACACTCCGGAACTAAATCGACCTGACCTCAAAACAACCACATACAGTCCAAAGCAGCACCCTCAAAAAAAGCACGATGTGATACGCGGTGAGATGACATTCGAAGCGTATATCTAAGTTAACGAAGTCTGTGAAACAGAATTATAATGCCAACTGGGTGACAGTGTCTGGTTCGAAGACATCGGGGACCGAAGGCACACATTTTATAGTCACCTTACAAACGAACGGATTAAGTTTTGCAGCCGTACAACAGGACTGTATTATTCATCCCACTTTTCAAACGAAGACTGAGATCATGTCGGAACCGCAAACGGAATGGGTCGACATCTCAGCCTCAGATGTGCGATTCACGACCTCATCACACATTCCACCAGTGTTAACGTGGCTCGTAAGATACATTAACTTCTTAACTATCTCATCCAACCTCATGGTGTCTGGTTATTTAATCTTCCCAGGAGGACGTCGAGCAGGCCAACTTAGTGGCCGAGAACGCCTTTACGTCCCTTAATACAGTTAATACCTCTGCACAACCCTATTGGTTGCTTCACCGCTGACAGGAAATTTGTTCCCCACATACACATCAAGCTTAAGGAAAAGTCTAAACCAACTCTATCTCTCAAACCATCAGGTCCTTCGATCGGTGGTCAAACGTTGTAATTTATCGATCCCGCCGAACAACCGAATATCTAAATCATCAACCCACCACTATTTTTAGCACTTAGAGGGTTCTGCTATATAGAACCGAAGCAATCCATTGATGTATATCACCTTGAATGTCATGCGCTCCAACGTTACGTAAAAGTGGACCGTGTGGTGCTCAACGGAATGCCTCAACAATGTCATGGAGAAAGGCGTCAGAGATGAGATCATTATCGTTGCCTTCTGATAGTCTGCTCATAAGCGGAAGCATGTTAACAACAAAGACTGGTTCCGTAGAATACGAGCCGAGATTTTACTATAAGTAATAAGCTGAACTGAGGTCACAAGCTATGGCAGACCGTTTTGTATCGCGTGGGCCGGCAGTTGAATAACGATCATCTGAAAGGTACGTTACATTGGCTTTTTCCCGTTCTGTGAAAATGGTGCCAACAGAGACAGTTAGCATAAGGAACTTACGAAACTGTTCGCAAGTACAGTACTCTTCCTTCCACCACCTTAGGAGAATCTAGTCCAGGTCCACTGAATTACATGATTGGTACAAAAAAGTAGATTCTTCCCCTAGCGCACTTAAAATTCTGCTGACGGAAAAAGTTGCTAAACGTGTGTAGTAGTATGCGAGGAGTATGAGATATTGCTGAGTCGTAATCAACGGCGCAGTGGTGCTTGAATAACTCAGCGACCTTGTATGTTTGAGAGGTGGCCCCAATGTTTGTCCGATGAGGCGAAAGAGCTAAATATGACCTACTGCGGCGGCTGCAAAAAGAAAGAAAGTATGTTTCTGTTGTAACTTGATATGCGCGGCCTACGAGCGCGTAAAACAGACAACGGAATGACGGTTAGTGGAACGGTAGATAACGGAATGACGGTTAGTGGAACGGTAGATAACGGAAT
>LUCH01002471.1:0-15501 GCA_013368495.1 Paragonimus heterotremus
CAGTTAGCGTAGACTAATAAGTGTTTGATTTAATTGATCAACGTAATATTCTCGTTGACTTTAATGAAGTGGCCTATTGTCGTATTTCCAATATTAACCGAGATATTCCATTTTCAGTCTTGATCGGAATGTCAGGCAGATGTCAGACTGTCCAAAGATGGATACAGAACATGACCAAAGAGAGGGCAGAAATGACAAATACGGAAATTACCTGAATTTTCGAAATTGGTGTGCAGTTCCTGTTTTCTCATTACATGTTTATTGCTCGAAACCATTCGTTTTACAATTTTTCCGAAATATTGATCCCGCTGCGCGAAGGCATGATTCCGTTTGGAATTAGTCTGAAAATAAGACTTGATCGTTATTCAGGGTCTTTAGAATGTTAGACGACAACCGTTCGTAACGAAATAAGGGCTACGAAAAAAGTTTTTCTTGACCGACTCATGAGTGACTCAAAAGTGTTCAATTGTTACACTCATGAGTCACTCGTGAAACGGCCATGAGTCGCTCATGAATCACTCATGAGTCGGTCGTGCTGCGTGGGCAGTTGCGTCTTAATAAATGCGTGACGGTTAGTTTTAATTTACTGAATTCGGGGGTTTATGATTCTCCAAATGAAATCACTAGTGATGGAAGAAGAGCTGAGAAGGGCACTGGTTTACTGCATGCCACCGTAATCACGGTGGCATGCAGTAAATCATTAATGGGTTATTATAAGTATTGTGTTACGCATGATAAACCGTTTTTCCTGGAATAATGTCGCAAGTGGTTCTGTAGGCGCGCATTGCAAGTGATGTATACTCTACAGAACCTTCCTGGGAAGTCACAGGAGCCTTAAACATCTGGATCCAGTGCCGTTATGCGTCCGTTTACTAGACTCCATGGATGTTCCCGTTAATTTCAAAGCAAGACGTTTGTCGCGCTGGACAATTTATTACTGTAAAAACATGATGTAGTTAGAGAGAAACTTCAGGAAGTGTATACACTTCCTTTGTGAGGCCGATTCTCCGAGAAAAAGCTGCTGTTGGAGCTTATGGTAAATAAGATTTAAACCATACGCAACAAAAAGTGAATAAAAACAAACAAACTGACGAAGCGTAATACTACGTCCATCCATTTATCTTGAGAGCATGTTCTTATGATGGGTCCCTCGGGTGCTCGTCCCGAAGGAGTCATCCGTTTTTTTGAGATGGTGTGTTGGGAACATTACTGCATATCGACGGTGTTGTTCTTGTTGGGGAGTGGCTGACTGGCCGCCTCTCCGATAACAGGGGACTCCCTGCTCAGCTGACTGAGTGTTTGTCCAAAGTCAGTTGAAGGGATTGCATCTGGCTTGTATTGTGGTTTTCCTTGACGGTAGACTGGCGTGCAACATTCTTATGGCTTCTTTGCATAGATGATTCCGCATCTTAGCGGTCCTTACGCGCCGATAAACTATCGGGGGAGACGGTGAAACGGTTTTTGTTGCTATGTCCCCAGACTTCATTAGGAGGAAGTCGCGGTGAATTGGGTCTAAAAACTCCACCATCACCGGTCTCACTGAACCTGGCACTTGCGTGTGCCCCCCCCCATTTATCTACCCTGATTAGTCTTTTTATACTAACGTGTTCAGTAAAGCCAGCGTGCCTGAATAGATTCACCAAGTGATACTTGATGGCTTTCACTTTAGTTCTGCTATCTCTGAAGTAAGGTTCAGGGATGTCATGGACGATCAGATTCCGTGTTCGTCCGAGAGCCAACTCCAGTTGTCTCTCTACTTGTTGCAACCTCTCGCCAGGGGTCTGAGTATCCGACTGGATATTTTGGATCAGAGCTAAATTGTTTTCCCTTCATGCTTCCGATGTTTTGTTGAGTCGACCTTTAGCGCCCAGCTTCTTTGTGGTCCCGCTAACTCCGATGCGGGTATCAAGACGCGCACACGCTGCCTCTGATTTCGCTTTCATTGTCTCAGTCCGACGTTGCTTCGTGAATGGATGGGTTTCTACCACACTCGGAGGACTACCGAGTACATCGCTAGGATCACCGACCTCTGGAACATCCAAGACAGACGCCTCGGATGTTATTGGAAGGATTTCGTCTAGTGGATTCACCTGCGGATCATAGTGTAATACTTCGCTAGAGTTAGTCACGGAAATTGCGTATGTGTCGCTGGGCGTGGCACTAGGTGCGAGAGGGGTGGATGCAGACTTGTTACCAACATCCACGGGGCCAGCATATTTACTGTCTTTTGTGGTAGATTGAGCGGTTAAACGTGACCCAGCCAACTGTTGATTCGGCGAGTCGGTTTCTGACTTCCTGCTCACCGACTTGCATCTTGATGTGACTGAGACTAAGCATATGCACTCACTGCATACCCATTTTAACTCAGGAAACTTCCTGTAAAGGTTGAATGCATACTGTGTGAGCAATGAACACCGAACGTTAAACGCCAATAGGCATACGCTACACAAGATATCAGGGTTGCTTGCTAAGAGGTGACACCCGCCGCATTTGCGTTTGATAAGCCCGCAGTGACTACGAGCCTCGTATCTCATTTTTGTAATTAGACTGAGTAAACGTGATTTATCTACAGAACTGTCAGAGAAAAAGCAAAAATGTCAGACAGGAGTTGATGACTGCAAAAACAATTGGAGGCTGTGATAGAACTTAACTGGTAGTCCTACACAAAAAGTTAGATGCTGAGGTGTTGAGTAATGATTCGTAGACACGGAAGTATTAAGATGGCAACCTAAACGTAACTAGAGAACGCTTATTAATTTTAGAAGAAAAAAAACGAGACAACCTGGTTCAAACTTAAATCGCCTGTTATCAAACAAATAAATAGGTTGGAATGAAATCTGCCGCTTACCGTGTTCGCCTGTCGGTCTGCATGCGCTCGTTTTCTGCTTCAGTGTCAACTATGCTGACGTAGTGGCTGTCCATATATGGACATCAGCATCTGGTCGACATCAAGACCCGACCTCGCGTGCTGCTTGACAAGGCGGTAGAGGCCATTTTTATCTTACCATGGGATTTGTGAACTTTCCAGTCGTTCTGCAACACTAAAGAAGCTACTACATAACTTTCAGAACTGTCAGTATCTATTAAAGCTTGTAAGCAAGTTCCGTCAACTTCGAGATCAACCACAGCATCGGAAAGAATCTGGAGTAGCCTCCGGGTGAATGATAGCGGGACAGGGCTGTCAGTTCCGTGACATCAAGCAAACCTTTTGAAAGTACCTCTTTTTTCCATACCCATCGCATAACGCGTCTCGGGCAAGGCACTTTGGAAGAGATGTTTGTCATACCCACAGACGGAGCATTTGTCAGTCGATGAGTTGGAGGCTGCCACATCAAACATTTTAGCAGGACGGCGAATTCTCGAAGACCGCTGTTGCAACCATGTAAGTGTTAGTTGGAGCAGACTGGTATAATTAGGACTGTCTATCTGCCAGTTCAGAGGATCTAGCCCGATCAAAAACGGTCTGGAAGTTTAACGCTTTCTTCTCCAGCAGTCTCTATCGGATCTGGCTAGATCGTAGACCACTCATGACAGCATCTCCGATTGCGTCATCTCAATTCTGTTCGGTCGTAATGATTCTGAAGTTACAGTCTTCGGCAATTACCCCCTCCCCTTTCAGTACTTTGATCTACTGTCTGTCCATCTTGTCTACAAGTTGCCAACAAGTGGCGAGTGAATATATCCTTCTTAGGTTTCACATCGAGATTCCGTAGTATGATGATTGATTCGTCATAGCTACCGGATTCAGAAGTATAACCATAGACCGGTGAGATATAGTCGATCAAGATGGTCACTTAGTTTGGATTAAGACTGTCAGTGGATAATAAGTCAGTGAACGCACAAAGCCAGTGATTCTATGCTTTAGGGGCGTCAGTTGCACTAGGAGTCGACATCAAACCTCTCGAGAGCAAAGGTTTGAACCGTCGCATAGTTGTAAGGTGAATAATGTATTACAACCAAATAGACCCAGCCGTGCAAAATGACGAGTTCGCGTCACAAGCAGAAGAGTGATAGGGCCGTACGATTGGCTTTATCCATCTAACACTTGGCGTATGATGGCCGAAACTGAGGGCTTAAGTGGACTACTAGCTCACTGATGAAGTTGTTAGAACAAAGTGTTGTAAGAGCGGGCCAGTATTTTTACCGACATCCATACAGTTGTGGGACAAGTCATATAGAATCACGTAGAATTTACTTCAGCCTGAATACTAAAGATTTAAAAAAAAACGTGGAAGTTCATTTAGGGATCACCATATCATCATAGACAGTTATACATCAATAATTCTTACTGATGCGTAACTGCCACATAACCATGAAGAAAAACTCATGTCCTATACGGACAGAAGAAGAAAACAGAAAGGGAGAGTGGAAGGCCTAACTACTGAAAATAGCCTCGTCTGTATTCGTACAATCACCATCAAAGTGCCTACACCGTATGAACAAACCGAACTGCAGGTGAAAGTAACGCGTCGTCAGCAAGATAGCTTTTTCATGGCTTTCGCCGTCTAGACTCTTCAAGTGCGCTTAATTAACAGACAATTAAGCAAAACAACGATAACAGTCGTGCCAATGAGCCCGATTAGCCATCATCTCACTTAACGTTTCTAGCCACCGAATATGTGAGTCACGAGGTCCCCAGACAGGGAGACGAACCCGACCCACAGCTCTTCGTGAACGACTTCGTTTCTCTCTGTCAGGTCACCACCTCGCACCTTATATCAGTCTGCTACAGCGTTGAAAAAAAGTGTTCGGTGTGACAGAAGACCGGGTGGTATCCTCAGTACACAACCTAGTCTTCGAAGTCTAAATGTAGGAATTGAACAGAACTCGTTTGGTAATCACCCAAATGCCTGCTTCGTTGCATATCCGTTGTGGCCACTCGGTGCGAGCGGTCGAACGCAAATATTGGTGGTCGAATATCTGAAGATGGCTCACGTCTTCTGCTCTGAGCGGTCAAGTTTCTCAGTCGTAAAATAACGGCCCTCAATTTTGATTTATATCTGCGACCCTCCTGTCACCAGGAATGTCCCAGGTTGGTAAATACCGCCCTAGCCTTACATATACACACTTCCATATCGTTCCCTACATCTCCGCTTCGGCTTATGCAGCCTCCCAATTACAGAAGCTGGTCAACAATCTCATTAGAGTTATTATTCAACATTAAATCTACGTAATCACAAAAGTCTTGCAGAAGTGCTTTGCGCCTTTAGACTGCAAAGCGTATTCTGAAGTATTTAGCAGTGCGAATCAACATCTTGGATTATGTTGTTTAAGGATGAACATAGTGAAAGCACATCTTATATATGCTGCAGAGAATACAAACTGTAAGCCAGTTGTGCCCTATAGTAAAGTTTAAAGAAGTTAAACAGAACGCTTTTACTGATTTTGTTGACCCACATCATTCTTACTGGAAGACAGCCTGGGAGGGCACAATGGATGTAGAGAATCGCATAACCCGAGTGAACGTTTATTTTTTCTGCATTCATTTACTTTGCGCGACCGAAGCGGTACTTAACAGAAGTTGTAGCTCCCTGTAACATTCGAACGTTCTGAGTGCACGTAATCAATAGGGAGGAGCGATGTTCATGTCAAAATTGAGAGATAGAAAGAGAAGGTTGATTAGCTTGCATCTTTCATCTGTTCCGATGGAGAATGTTACCGGAAAATAAATGAGTCAGTTTTTTGCAACCGTTCGTTACTATCCATAAATGAACCTTGTCCGGATTCGGGCACACAAGTGCATTTGTACTTGTTCAGTGTTTTGACGCTTTAACAGAGCGCAATCTTTCCTTCTGACACAAGTGTTCGTAGTCAGATAAGCTATGCAGCTCGCCTGACTACATTTAGGAAGTAAGTGACTGACCTATTTTTAGCTTGCAACGGCGTCTAAATCCGGGTCAGACTGTCACAGTGACAGAAATTGAAGAATGTCGGCGCACCTCCGTCACGGCAAGTGACTTGTGCCACACCGTTTGTATTTCTACCCGCCGCACTTATACGCAGTATAAATCCAATGAAATAAGACCATGATGCTCGTGGAACTTGTAGGATTCCGTTTATACGGATCCCAGGTGCGCGCATTCATGCTCCACACGTATACAAGTGTGCGTTTTCGGTATTGAGCCGTACTTGCAGATACGGAAAATAGAGTATTAGAAAACGAATGCACACACGTCATCGATTGTTACCTATGCTCATGTTCGAGCAAGCTTCCAATTGTCATTGTGGGTATTCGCGTCGCCCTTAAGGTGTTAGACGGCTCTTCTCAACCCTGCCCAGTGGAGCAGTCGAGGCTTTCACTCTCCCAGCGACTACATTTTATGGATGTGCGATGTGTTCCAGCAGTCGGTAGCCGCATCAGGGAATATGCGGTTTGACTTACCATTTCTTAACACACGAAGTGCTAAACTAACAAAGACTGCACATTTCAGTTGCCTGGATACCAAATTTTTCGATCTAACTGGTTTTGTTGTCCACTTTTTGTTTGTGTAGCTTCAGCGACTTTCATCGGAAGGTGTATCCTGCTCATGTTGACCACTCCTCAAAGAGAGGCTATTTTACACAATCTTCCTCGTCTTGTTACTGATCTTGATGCTTTGGATGTGATCGATTTCTTGTTGGCTTCGTCTACCAAATGTCTTACCACTGCCGACTATGAATCGATCATGTCGGCCACACATAACAAAGGCCGATCGGCTGGTGTGCGTTGTTTAGTCACTTGCTTACTCCGCCGTCCAACCGCTTCATCCACGTTCATTACTCTGTGTAATGCCCTACGTCCAAATTACAACCACCTGGCAGATCAGTTGGAAGCTGATTTGACGGAACTAGAAAAGAAGCATGAAATTGACAACTGTGACTCTCAGCTACCAGAAGAAACTAAAAGTGACCGCATGAAGAGCTGCAGTTTATTCGAGAATGCTGGTGTTTCAACCTCCTGTCAACAAATCGAAGGTTTACCACCTATCTTAGGATGCTCTCCCACGGTTTACAGTAAGTTATACTACTCAGCTAAATGTCCAGTCAGTTTCTTGCTAGCAACAGTGGGGTTCAGTAAATCGATGTTTTAAACCGTACACTTTGAAATTTGGGATCGAGTGTAGTCGTACATACTGTCCTACGATGCTGACACTGTTCTTTTCAGCGTCTTTGTTTCGTGTTTTTGACCTATCCCAATGCTGATTAAATGAGCAGTGGCATTCTGGTTCACTTTTGACTTTTGTCTCATCTGTGCTTTGGTCCCAATAGGCACCAGTAGTTCGCGGAAGAAGTGAACTGGTTTCGAGATTACCCTCATCCCCATCGGGTTTCCAGAAGTTAGAACACTATTCATCGAGTTTAACAAGGTTAACAGCATCAGTCTAAATGAACAACCTTGATAACGGGTTATCGCTTCTTTTTCATTGACAATTTGGTATATTTTCTTAGCATTTGGGCAACATCCGACCCATTCGACCGTGCTGGCGATGGATCAGTGGTCAGCCTGCTGACGTCAAGTACTGGGACTGTAGGATCTGTTTTATGTCTGATTTTTCTTTTTAACGTGGGTCACTGGGAAGCTTGTCTGATTGCGATTGGTGTGTTGAAATGTGAGTGGTGTCCACCTTATGAACAGTCCATTGCCATCGAGGACTGACAATTGCAGGAAGAAACGATACGAAGGCATCCGTTATTCTGTCCGCGAATCTTGCTGCATGGTTCTTACACTTCATATATGTGTGAATTTCTGTCAGCTATTACTGTACTTAATTAGAGCTTATACAGTTTAGGGCGTATTGCCTATTCTCTCAAATAGCCGGTTTCCCCCCGCTGATTAGGTCACTTATCAACGATCCCTGTTGTAATCAAGCAAGCTAGAGCCTTCAGACATTAGTTATGATTCAACGAGAAGTCTGGAAGGTCTGAATGTTAGGCTGCAATGGTTTCGTAACTGAGGTATGCTTAGCAGAATAGAGAATGGGCAAGTTGGTAGGCAGTCTAAACAGGATTTTGTAACAACACCCAACAAAACAAAATACCATTGTACGTTCTTCCGATGAACGTTGAGTGACGCACGTATAACCAACGACGCCAAATACCAGAATCAAGTCAAGTCGCTGGAAACCGTGGTACTATTGACATAAACAATATAATCAATTACAAAGAACAGACCTCAAATCGTTTGCGTTCGTGGGATAAGGTACAATGGTTGGCCGCAATAGGCCGTCAAGGGTTCAACAGACACGACAAGTACAAACACAGGCGACCGACAGGCAGTGCCGAACCGACGAAATGCGATCGGATCGGTCAAATGTGTATCTAAATAGCCGTCCTTCGGGCAGACCGATTAGTCAGCGACAGTTTCATGGCGGCCCAGACAGACAACAATGGGTTTGTGGGCAGATGACTGGGGTTCAATGACTTAGGGAGATAGGATGAAGAAATTGGTACTTTTAGACGCGGTTTGTGTGAATAACGACAACAGGCGTCCAGTTAGATGCGTTCACGGGGTATAGTGCGGCTGGATCAATCAAAGGGAATTTTTACCTCCAAAACTGTCCTACACCGGCCACCAAAATTCCACTCAGGTGCTAATTGACGAAGATGTCACATCTCAAATTCTGGTTCTCCCCTAGTCCTAACTTAGACGCTCACAAATGGCAAACAAACACATGAGGGAGTTCGGAGACGCACACCTCAAAGGCACACTTGATGAGACCGTCGTCCTCGGCTTTCACTGAGTGTACCTATCAGGCGTCCCATTGTCGGAGAGTGTAATTGGATGAAAGCTGTCTCCTATGACTGCCACCTTACACTTTTGACGGGACTAAAGCTTTTCCACTCGATTCCCTCCAAACGTCAAATCCGCTTTAAATCTCTTCTGCTCAAACGGAAACCGGTCTGCCTCTACTCTAGCCTTAGGCAGGAGTGCCATCCGCTGATCATACAGTACTGCATATTGTCTTCTGTAGCTGATGCATTTTTTGATTGTTCTTTTTACGACGCTGCCACCGTGTGCTACCAAGTAGTACTTACGAGTGGGTCCTAATAAATGAACAGGTCCGCCATGTCCTTGGAGGGCATGGAAATGGCGGACGATTAGGTCCACAACGAGATACTTGTTTGGGACAATTGTTGGGTGTTTCAGGTCCTCTGCGTAAGAGGTGTAATTGAGGTGTCCACCCATGCATAGCATATCATCGATCAAGATTGGATAAAGACGGTGAAATTGTCCAGTCATATTAAGTTTTCTGCCAGCGCAGTTTTCGCTCAAGCATTGCCCTTCATTAGGATAAACCTGACTCTACACCATGTGGATTACGTCACTGTTGGGCATTTTAATTTCTTCGGCTGCCATGTGACCAGTACGTGGCTGAATGTAACTTAGATGACCGTGATGTTCTAATAGTCATCTCTTAAAACGCGATAGCCACGTAATCGATTTCAAAAGTTCAAACCAGTTTGAGCGGTAGCTGAGCAGCGGGTAGACTGCGGAAACTTGCTGAGGCTTAATTTTGATTTCCGCCCGCCCATTCAATTTAGGGCTGTATCCAAACCAAGAATCATCGCACTTATGTGGGAATTCGGGACCTTTCAACCGAATTCTCCATTGCCCTCGGATCCAGAATACCACGGGAAGCCAAGTCGGCTGGGTTTTTCGTTGATCGCATATGATTCCATTGGCCACAGAGACTTCCTTTATGCATTGTAACAATTCGGTTAGTAACAGCGTTGCTGAATCTAGTGCATGCGTCTGTTATGTAATGTGAGACAACCGCTGAATCAGTCCTGTAAGTTACGCTTTCGAAAGACATTTGAAGTTCCTGTGGAACCATCGTCTCGGTTCTCACCACTAGAACTGCCGCATATAATTCAAGGCGTGGTACAGTAACTGCACAAACAAACACGAATGCGCAATACAGCTGACCCAATGTAGGGGAAAATAGTGCATAGGTCACTGCTCCATACCCGGTTTCTGAGGCGTTACTAAACACCTCCATTTGAGCACCGTTCGCATAATCTGCCACGTCTCGTGTAGTATAACGCGGAACCACCTCCGGGTTCTTATATGTAGTATAAAAAACCCGTTTGTCCCACGCCTTGGCTTCACTTCGATGGATAAGAACGTCCCGCCCCGGGACTTTCTTCCACTGCTTCCGCGAAACGTGATCGCTATCCCGAATAATTCGATTATTTAGGTTCTGTAAACATTTTCCGGAGACTATCCTGTTGTTCGGTAACTTCGTCTCAGGATGTCGCCAAGGCAGCACAATAGCATAGTGTCCGTTCGTCAACATCGCCGTGTTTTTAACTATGCTCATTGCACTGTCGTCTTCTACTGATTGAGGACACGTGAATTATTCTGAATCGGCAAACTCTGCATTATGGAGCCTTTGAATCTGTTCGGCAGTGGATGCGTCTATCCTTTGGGGGCAGTTAACATCAGTCAGTTTACGCTCGTAACACCCGAGCGGCCCCAGCAACATCCAGTCTAAGGATGTCTTGCGTGAATAAGGCTGCCATATGCTCACAATTTGCCAACTCGTGATCTCACCCATCATCGAGGGGGCAGGTAACATTTTTGAATCACTGATTGGGGTATTGAGGCTTACTAACAATAAGTGAACTGATCCCTTCAACGTTCGAATGGGTTGGAGAAATTGCTCACTTCAATTGAAATGATCTTCAGTCGAGTTTCGTATCTAGTTCTTCGCCTATGTGGATTCCGTGCATGACCTGTCAGTCGATAGCCGAATACTAGATACAATGTTTTGTTTACGTTCCAGCTACGCACTTCTGAACCAGTGCTTTTCTGTTGTGTTTACGACCACAAAAACATTTGATGCCATCTTTTCTATCCCGGTAAAGCTTATTACCTTAATTATCTGAAAATCAGGTAGTATTTAGGATCTACGCTTGTACACTTCCTTTTATCATATCTTCGTCTAATCAGATCAACTATTTAGTGTTATCAACCTACTGTCTTCCCATCCGCTGGCTGTACTCAATTGTGATTCGCTGCTCCGTCATCTGAGTCTTCTTGATACGGCGCCACTTCAACATCTACAACCTACTGCAACAGGCGATGCTTCCAGTCCGTTTCATACTGGTGTTAGCTGCCTCCGACGTGGGCTCTGCCACTTTTTCACCGTCGGTTTAACTCGCCAGTTGGAAAGCCGTGGGTCGCCACTGAAATACACACGAGATACAGACGCAGACGGTCAAGAACGGTTGCGACTTGTAAGCGTTGTTTTTGTGTAATGCTAATCATCCTGCAAAGGTTTTAATCGGCTCATATCGAATTTTAAATTTATCCTCCTCGTCCTAGATAGGAATGCAATTTATGCACATAACTTGTCTGCCTGGGTTTATTATGCTACTTGCTGGCCAGATACTGGAAGGCTGCCCACACTGAGACGGAGAGGGTCGGGATTGTGCACTTGACACAGAATATCCCAGTAGACATTTTTTCCATCAAAAAGAGTGAGCATTGGGATGAGAAATGCAAGGGGTGCAGGTGCGTCGTTCGAATGGCGCTTGCAACCAGGTATTTGCATAGTCACGAGGATCCCAACCTAGCGGGCGACACATACCCACTTTCCGCAATGGAATAGTCAGTCTTCATATTTCGTGATCATGTTGTTGATTGACTGTCCTGCGGTTTTACCCAGCTGTTGGTGGTTTCAATAAATAAGGCCATAGGCGGAAACGCCCAACTGGCCCGTGGAGTGCGGGACCCAACCGTCACAGACTGCAACCTCGTAAGTCGACCGATTGGAAGTGTATTGTTAATGTTCCGAAGTACATGCTGACAAACGGCCCTGTTGCTCGTGTGATACACCCAATTGACCCCAGCCAATTGATTGAGACAAAAATGGTTAAACACAAGTCTGTTCATACCTAATTCATGGACAGGCCGTGTCTCCCAATCATTGGGCGGAACACAACGTGTACAGGGATTGTATACCCTTCTTTTCGACGACTATCGTACGTTGTCACGATCCACAAATGAAGCAGGTGGGCTAAGACAGCATGTGTCTTTGTTGTTCTGGCCGTTATCTCATCAACAATATTAGAAACCGACGAGATAATGCAACCAAAATATGTGAAGCTGACCACAGTCTCAAACTAATTGTTCGCAATAAAACAAGTATGAATGGGAATGCCTCAGTTTTGAAGCAGCACTTTGAAGGTGCAAGTCGCGTTTCGTGTAGCAGGAAATACGTGGCCTCCTTATTGACTCTCGTGTGCGAAGCGTGTGATCCAGGCTACACAGTCGATGCTCATAAAGTCTTCCGTTTTCTTCAGTGTAATTGAAAACGCATCCTTCAATTTGCTAGTGCACTGGCTGTTGAATGCCGTCATCTCCTCTATGCGCCCTGAGCTGGTGCTCTGGGGCTATTTAGCTAGTCGTAGCCCCCGATTTTTAGCTTACCTATCCTTTGATCCATGACTTGCGATTTGTGGATCATTGTTCAATCGTTTAACAGTAGTGGCATTTGCGTTACTTTAACGTACAGAATACGACTTCAGGAAACAGCAGAGAACTTATTTCATTGTTCCTTTCAAGGGGAAAACGGGCTTTTAGGATATATGTATTCATACACTTGTGATATCTTTGTGATCAATTAGGCTTTTACCGGATACGACAGATAACCCTTGCTAGCGTTGCTGGCATGTTTGTTTATGTGTATCTCTTATTCGGCATTAGTTTGAGGCTTCGGCTCGTGTACGCATTTGCGCATGTTATTAAGCCGCCTACATTGTATCAATCTACCTGCTTTATTTGGTTATTCAGAAATTGCTGGACAATCTTATCCTAAATGAACTGATTCCGACGTTGCAGAAGTTGGACTGGTGGAATCTTGCGGACCGTGTAAAGCTACAATGGCGATCCTACACCAACCCTATTAGTTGTACAGCTATTTCGATCCTGGAACCCTGCTCCCTACGACCCTCCTACGCCATCGATTCAGTATCTGATTGTCCGGAGGATATCTTGACTACAACTAAAAGTAACTATATGATTTGTTCTGGTCTCTGTTACACTGTCTGATAAGTGGTTAATCTAGACTCAATTATGCATTTGCTTAAAAGAACCGTGCACTACATTGTTTTATGCGCTTGTATTCCTGGCGTGTTCCACTATTTGACAGCCCTGAGCGATTAGTTGCTTATAGGGGCCCATAAAACTAGTCGTCAGTTAAAGTGCTTCAACTGAATCTAGTTGCGGAGACCAGCTAGCCTGACCACTTTTGATCAACCGGTTGTGTAGCCACAATTGAAAAAGTGGTGCACTTACATATGCCAGCAGAGATTCTGTTCGTCTTCTAGCAAGTAATGCTCGTAGGGCCTGACCTTTTCTGCTACCTTGGCGTGGTGGTGAGGCTTGTGCGCTGTGTTGGTCCGGCGGGCTGTACTGACTGCGACTACGTTCGTTGCAGGTTCAACCATGTCAGATTGACCAAAGGGGAGCAGCCAGACAAAAGGCAGATGCGTTCGTTGTGTATGGTGTGAGTGTGTTGTATTTTGGCTCGGTTTGTTATTTTTTTTCGCCTGATCTGATTCTGTGCTCGTGCTATTGGTTTGTCTGTGAAGTATTATCTCTGTGTGAATGCATCGAATGTCTTGGGTTGTGACTGTGAAATCTGTTCTAGATGGTTGATGCTGATGTCTATGTGTGCGCGCGTGTCACCTGCTACCTTGTGGTACAGGCTTTTGAGCCAAAGGCTTTGGTTGAGGGCCCTAGTCGCTCGCCTGTCTAGGTCTGGGCGTCCTGGCAATATCCGACGCCCTAAAAAACGATGATGATACAAAATAAACCACGTATCATACTGCATCGACCGTCGCGCAGGATAAACCGGGTCGCCCTATCTGCTGCACATGGCAAGGTGGATAAGCGAAAATATGCTACTGCCAATCACTCACCCTCATACTGTCCCCCCAATATTAATCCCCGAGCAGATAATGCTGACTCAAGTTTCATTAGCCCGATGAGCAGTCTGAAACAGGCCCGGGAACACAAGACGCTCTGTGTTGGAGCACGGAATGTGCGCACGCTGCTGGATCGATGCAGCTCCAAACGACGGTCAGAACGTCGCACTGCTCTGGTCGCGATGGAACTGCGTCGCTATGGAATCGACGTAGCAGCCTTTTGCGAGACAAGGCCTGCGGACCAAGGTAAGTTACGGGAAGCAGGTGCCGGATACACCTTCTACTGGATAGATTACCCGACAGACAGTGCTCGGGAGCATGGTGTCTGTTTCGCAGTGACTGATCGCATCAATGCTTTGGTGATAGACGAACCGCACGAGGCGAACGCCCTCGAATGCTGTCTATGCGCCTGCGACTCGGTCGAGGTGAGTGTGCTACATTTGTTAGTGTTTATGGTCTAATTATGTGTCACACTGATGATACGAAGGATCATTTCTATGATCAACTGTCCGCTACAATCCGGTCGGTGCCGGCGACTGATCGACTATTTGTTTAAGGTGACTTGTACGCTCGGGTCGGGCGCGACTCGGTAGCTTGACCGGAAGTCCTCGGACTCTACGGCATTGATTCAGTGAACGGGAACGGTGACCCTCTGCTCCGCCTGTGTGCTACTCACGAGTTGGCTATCATGATCATACGATTCCAGCTGGATGCGAGCGTCATCACGACGTGGACCCATCCACGAAGCGGTCATCACCATCTGCCTGATTACGTGATTGTGCGACAGCGCGACATTCGTGTAGTGCGTATTACGCGAGTGATCCGCGGCGCTGAATGTAGCACCGATCATAGATTGGTCAGGACTAAATTATTTATCCATGTACACAAGTCTGTTTATTGTAGATCTTCCGGACAACGGCAGAAGTTGGATATCAGACGACTGGAGAACTCTGAGACGAAGACGGCTTTTCAATGTGCAGTTACCGCTCGTCTGCACGACGTTCCTTTATCCACTACCCCTGAGGGTATGTGGCAGTTAATCAGGGAACGGATCACGAGGGCAGCCACCGAGACGATTGGTGTCAAACGCCAGAAACGTCCAGACTGGTTCGACGACAACAGGGCGGTTATTGCCGAACTTATACGAGAGAAGAATATAGCATTTGCTGCCTCCACAGTAGACCCGGGCAATGAAACGAAGAAGGCGACGTTTCGAATTATCCGCAGTCAACTGGCCGAGCGTGTTCGCGGAATCAAGGACAACTGGTGGATGAAGCAGGGCGAGCGGATGCAAGGTTTCGCAGATGGTCGACAGAATAAGGAGTTCTACGATTCGCTCAAAACGATATTCGGTCCATCTGTTCAGTCCACTAAAGCACTGGTAGATGTAGACACCAGCTGTTCGTGCACCCAGTTAGAGGACGTCATGAAGGTCTGGCGCAAACACTTTGACAGTCTACTAAATCATCCTACTACCATTGATTGGATGACCGTGAACAGCCTGCCGCAACAAACCACCAAGCCTTCACTTGCTCTCTCTCCTGATTTACTGGAATTGCAGAGAGCGATTAGTCAACTTCGCAACGG
>LUCH01002471.1:27161-88078 GCA_013368495.1 Paragonimus heterotremus
AATCACACACCTAAACCGGGTAGGAGGGCACACGACGCGGGAGCGGAAACCTGGGGGTGTTGGGGACTGGAATTGGGATTCAAAATAGAGAGCGCACGTGTGTCGTGAGAACTTGCGAGTCGGACAATAAAGATTGTGCTTTATTGAACGCCTTTTCGCTACAATAGGCACGCCCAGACAAGAGGTCGGAATGTTCACCCGGAAGTACATCCAATGAGCTCCCTCATTCGTGGTTGTTCCGCTAATTTTGATCGTGGTCACTACTGACCGTTTAGAATGTTTAAACTGAACTTACGACGCAGTATTTTTAAACCGGTAAACAATTACATTGGGTGAGAGCGAAGAAAATTATCATGCCGTAAAGCTTGAGTCGTCAATTCGACGGTCCATATTGTTGGAAAGCACTTATTTCTGATGCGTTGTTTAGGAAGTTCAAAACGATGACTGCGATAAGACGACTCACTTCGACATGTATCCATCCGTTCTACTTCAGAATCCGGCTGTATTGTTCTGACAGGCGAAGCAGGGATTGTTCCGCTTTCAACTTATGGCAACCTGCAAACTAGTGAATAGGCTTACCTTAACATTTTTTTTAATATAGTAGTCGAGTGAACATGCTTCAGGGATTCTAGAACAGATTTAGACCAGAATTGCAGGATAGCCGGTAAAGGACCATTTTTTAAAGCATGCATTGTACAAGTAGTCCGGCAATGTCCAACGACAAATCAGTTAAGAGCATAAGTCGGTGTTCAGGTCAGTCGTTGCGCGCACTGTGAGTTGGGAGGCATTTACAAGTTAATCGTCGTTAGGCTGTCTGGTTGTTGAACTGCTACTTTTTTCCCTTGTTGAACAGTAAAGACATCACACGAAACAGACGATCACCCCGAATAAAACTCGTCTGTCCCGTCCTTCGTATTTAATTTGTCGGTCGCTGGCTTACCGACATGGCCACTTTACCTAAGCACACGTCAAGGGTGAACATATGCTCTAGTTGCGTTCGCGTCAAGACTGTGAGGACGCGATTAGAGCAGTAATCGCATGTTTTCCGTGCATGCTGCAACTGTAACTGGCCTAGATGGCATCGTAAAACCTCCGGCTGAGATGTCTCGCGGTACAGTGTGCCGTAATGTATGTAATGAACTAATTCTACGCATCAATGAGTGGATGTATGCATTAACGATTACTCGTCTAATTCGTCTGTGAGGTGCGGAGCTGGAATAACCAGTCATTCGTATCGTTCGATTGCATAGTAAACCGGACCACGATAGCAAGCGGATGTCTGCGTATCGTACATCACTTACTTAACGATGAGATACGTATTCCTTTGTGTCAATCGCCTTCCGCACATAGCCTGTGTGTGTTACGAAAATAAAAGCACTGTTGAAAACGTAAAAGCGTAAAATACAACATATGTAACTGCGCAACAATGCGCGAAACGTAAAGCAAGCATGATGACAAAAGATTCATAAAACCTAATGGTAGTAGTATCAGTGTATCCAAGTCGTGGGCAATCGGGTTCAGGCCCAGACCACTTGACAATGTTCGTCCAAAATAGGATATAGCTCAAAATAACGAACGACAGCCTAATGAAATAGCACATTGTTCATCTGACATAAAGCTTTGTGTTTCGAGTTTTCTTTTTAAAAAAAATCGTGCATGAAACGATAGAATAGCGAAGTATAAAAGACAACGTTCCTCGCGGGCATCACAGATAATAAGTCCGGTTTGGCAACTCCACCACAAAATGTATATTGCATTTACTGGGTACTGTTGAGCGTACAGCCGTTACGTTGAACTGTTCGCGGGGTTTAAGAACTGACTGCATTCTTTGCAAATTCTCACCGGTGTTGGCGTGGCTAGACCTTCAACGGTTTGCCAATGGTTGCAACAGCTGGCGCAGAAGATGTGGCCACAGCGTCGACAGTGATGGCGACGTCGAAAGAGCGTGAACGCATGTAAACACGAAGCACACCGGCGACCGACCACAAACACGACTGATGAATCCGCATCACTGTTCGGCTCGGATTCTGCATCACTGTCCGTACCAGACGTCGTGCCACCCGATTTATCGATAGCGGTCACCTCGGCCGGTAACCGATCTGGTTGCCATGCGGGAAGATAGTGCCACACACGATCATCCCGTGTTTGTGTGCCTTGGAGAGGAAGACCCAAGTTGAGTTTCAATAGCCGCTGATTAAGGCCAGCTGACAGGATGAGGGTTAGGAGATAGACCAATTATCACAATGAAGGTGGTTAGATCAAACAACCAGCACACTCAAGATCACCTAGTTGCAGACAGAGAATGGAACACAAGCTAATTTTTCTTCGCAGAACGTGCTAAAGGCGTTCTCCATCAGTTGGTCACATCACGCACAAGTTTGTACTCATGATGCGTGAATATGCTCGCCTCGTGAAGACAATGAATAAATACGGTGTTTGTAAACAAACGATATCTTGCGTGTTGGACAGGAGAGACATCGGTCGTCAAATACCTGAAGAGGGTTCATGTCCTCTATCATATGCGGCCAGGCTTCGCTGCCGTAAAGTAACACTGTCGTCTTATATACGACATACATTAAGCTTCAGATAGATACCTCTGTCGCCAGAAATGTCCCCAGATTGGCGAATACCGCTTTAGGCTTAGAGATACGCGCCTCCATTTCATTACCTACGCCTCCGCCACCGCCGCTGATGCAGCTTCCCACGTATACAAATCGGTCAACAACCTCCACGACTTCATTAGCTAACATTAAATCTACGTAATTACAGCAATCTTGCAGAAGCACTTTGCATTTTGAGGTTTCGAAACGCATTCCAGAACGCAAAATAGCGTCTATCATTGTTTGTCCTACTCGGAAAGTATCAAACAGCAACACCTCGTCGTCAGCACAATCAAAATCAGTCAGCCTTCCACCAGGTAAAAGGTTCACGCCGGCATATTGTGAGTATCGCAGACAATCCTGCACACTTTCGTCTATGACGAAATTGAGCGAAAATGGTGAGTTGACAGCCCTGACGTCGGCCGCTCCTGGTGATGAAACTGTCAGATAATTCACCGGAGCTGAACTATGGGAATAAAGCACCGAGGGTATGTTCACATATTTAATCAACACATCCCTGCGTTTAAGCGACTCTAAATGTGTAGATCGATCCACCGAATCGAACGCACCTTTATAGTCAAGGAATACGGCGACTGTTGGCAGACGGTACACATGACGCTGCTGCAGAATTTGACGAAGATTAAGAATGTGATATATACATCCCTGCCCAGGGCGAAACACTGCCTGTTCTTCCCTAATGTTTGTCTCTCGAGCTGCAACGAAAAAGCTTAACAGACAAGATAGTGCATATGAAGTAAGTGGTGACGGTAGTAATCCTCAAAATGAATTCGTCTAATCGAATTCGGATTAAGAGGATTACTCTTGCTTGAAACTCGATTTGAGGCCATAATAACGTCACAGGTTGACAAACCTAAAGTAGTAAGTCTCAATCCAGACTGGCTTAACTAACTATCTCTACTCTAGGGACGAGTGACCAGGATACGTTCACGTGCGATCCCAAGACCACATGACCCAGTGGGTCTACCTGATCGACTCTATACGGCGATACTGTAGTGTTGCTTTATGACTTGAAACCATATATGGATCGGACGAACTATCCTAAGCATGAGCTGATGTGTTACAATTATGGAATCTAACAGCTGCTAACTTGGTAGGCCGATAGATTGCGTGACTTATTTGACCAGATATACACTAACCACCATTAGACTCTTAAAGTCGAAACAAATCTACTTCAAATAACTTGGGATCAAACGCGGTATGAAATACGGAGTTGTCTTCCTCAAAGCTTGACTGACTGGCCTTGGTAAACTAACATGGCGTTGAGTGCGTAAGCATTACAAGGGTCCACATTGGTTGAACAATTGTCTAACAGTCACTTGCGATCTTGTTCACGTCAGTCAATTCGAGACGTGAATGCGGCGCTTCCAAGGTTCTGGTTAGTTAAACCAATCAATATACGAGACTGTTATGCACGTTCTGTCAGATAACCTATGCGGTATGAATACGTAAGAACTAGCATTAAAGTTCACGTGGCTTTAACGGAGTAATTCTCTCACCTTATTGGTTGGATAAATACCATACAGTTGTTTATTCGTAGGTTCGCTTTGAATTCATTATATCGGTAGGGATTTTGTCCGCGTGAAGCAACAGTCATTGAGCAGCCAAAGTAAATTAGTTCCGGCCAGGCAGCAGCACACAGGTCGAGAAATCGAAATAACGCTTCATGAGTAAATGCCACATTGCCAGGCTATCACAAATTGCTTAACCAAACGCTTATCCGCTAGACCGCGGGATGGCGGCCATCAGGGTTGCAGAAGTGTACGTAAACTAACTTCCTTGATATTCGACAGAAGATAGATTGCGGATCAACCGGAAACGGCTGACATACTTCACCCAATGATAGAATAAATCGTAAGAGCTAAGAAAATAATAAGCTAACTGTGCTAGGATCACATGAAAAGATTAGACGAGGTTATATGGCTCAAATATATGTCATCAGACGTTATCATACGGTAGAGGATATCAGATTAGCAAAGTCGACAGTGAAAAGACAATCATCAAGAAAACTGTAACTCATGGTAAGGGTCTACAGGAGTATTGCGACACACGATTTAAATAAAAAACGACTGGTCCTGACCAGCGTATGAACAGTAATGAATGAACTGCTGTATGCACGGGCTCAAATAGTGTCACGTTGACAATTACGTGTACACGGTTCATTACTTTTAATCTTACACAAACACAGTTGAATACGTGCACCACGCGGATAAAGTGATCATACAACCTCCTCTCAGAAATGTAGTACCCGCGAGAAAGCACATGTGATTGAGAGAATGCAAACGAAGTAACCAGCAGACCACTGAGAAGCAATGAAAGTGTAGCTGATCAGAATGATGTCGACAAACTTTGGTAAAAAAAATTCCGACACTAACTAAATGACATACGGGATCACCTATCTGACAGTCATGCATTGACTGTGTAGTTGGAGACTAAGTTCACGTCAGTCCCATAATATGTTCATTTTCTTCCGACGAGAAGTTCATCACAGTGTGAGTAAAAAATTAGTAGATACTACGGCGAGAAAACTTACTTGGATCACTGAGTTCAGAAGATAAAGTTTTGCCGACCCTACTTAGACATTCTTGTGAAGAACGTATAACTTCGTCCGTATTTCCAGTTTCTGACGGTTTGGATCTTGGTTCACACATGGCGGCGACGTCTAAACCCAGTTCCAAACTAGACTTTTCTTGATCTGTCTGACACTTTTCCAGAAATCGATGATGCCCACTGGATTCAGAAAGTTCGCAAAGTTCCCTTTCCTCGTCCAGACAGGAATATGACTGATTTAGTGCATCAACTAAGCCCTTTGCGACCGTACGCTTTCCAACAACGCCGTACCAATCGAGTAGTTGAGCTAGTGAAGACAAGTATTTGTCCACCACATCTTCACGAACATGCAGTTCACTTTCTGACTCCGTCTCGTCCAGCTGACCATCGTCTTCGGAACCTTCAATGGCCGTTTCCAAACCGTCCATTTGAGCCAGAGCCGCGTCCTCATTGCTCGAATCATGCATTTCGATGCTTGTCTGAAAATATAAATGAGACGAATGAAATTGCTGTGGAAAAAACCCAATGCGGCCGAGCAACCTCTGCACGTGTCAAATCACACGAAGTTAACGATGCCAAACTAACACATTTGTCTCCCATCTGAGAGGCGGTTGGGATATATACACTTGGGAAGTTGTTGTTAAGGCAAATGAACAGACCAACGGGCGAACAGAACGAAGATTAACTGTTGCATAACATGTTAGTTGGCTGTTGCGAGATCGCTAAATTCCAGAAAATTAACAGCACAGCGCTTTAACTAGCACATAAGCTTTGGAGACTCAGGTTGTGCAGCACAGAAAATGTCCCCATGAGGGTTCTACATATTCAAGCTGTTCCCTATTACATATAACTTTCCTTTTTCGTGGTAGCTACTTTTTCAGACGTGTACAAAATAAAGCACAAACAAACTCGATCCTCTGAGGGTGATGTACAGTGGCCAAGTTACACATTGATGCTGCTAGAAAACAATAAACGACTATGTTCTAATTCGATACAGCAACAAGTTCCAACTTATTTTGTGTTAGTTTGGGATTAGAATTTTTTTAAAAAACGTTGCAATCCACAATTAACTTGTAATGTCTGTGAGGAGAAAGCGAGTGTTCCGAGGGAGCCGTGTATAATGACGGCTACTAGTTACGGGCTAAATGAACCAAACAGTTGACCGTAAAGTTAATGAGGGGCTATGAAACAAGAAGCACAGTAGTCCTTTAACCCAGTTACATCGCTGACTATCTACTTACAGATTACCCCGTGAATTCCCCGTATAAAATCATCACACTCGCATCCAATGATACAACACTACGTCAAATCTTCTTGAACAGTAAACAAAGTAGTGTAGACATGGTATATATAAATGATATAGTGAGAACCACTAAGACATTTGTATTGCAGGATGGGACAACGATAGACACTTACGTAGATCATTTGCAACGACTAAGAACTGTTTATCAGTTGCGTTGTTAACTACATGGGAGGGGATGTTTTTAACTGTTGATTGTTTAAATGGTATTGTAAGGCGCGACCAAAGCCAGTAAGCGTGCATCGACCGAATGTGGATTGATAGTTCGTGCAAAGTTGTTCTGCTCACTTTTTAGATCGTTACGTCAACGTCATGCACGAAAATCCTAAATCAAAAGACAGTCAAGTGTACAAGGAAGATAACTGTATTTAGAGGTAACCTCGTTACATTTCTATATCTTCACCATTTTTTGCCTATTCTAGTGTTGTTACATGCTGCGTAGCATCTTTGAATACGACCTAATCCTTCTCTTCTGACTGTATGTCACAATATATGAATGACTCGAGAAGCAAAGACCAAGTAGTGCACATTCCAAAACATTTAATGCGTGCATGTGACCTTCCGACCTACATACGAAATCTGTCAATGTAGATCACCGGGCCTATTATGTGTTCAAAATCACTTACCCGACTGAAAGCAGTTAGTTTCTCAGTGACCTTGACTGCATAATACAGACACAAACATCAAACATGATTATCGATCTATTTTTGTCACTGCATTTGGTATTTTATGTGTCGGTGGTTGCAATGCCTTCGATAATTTTTCGTTGAACTGTCAATGCGATATCATACGAACTCGGTAGTCTCTGGCGTACATTTGGAAAAGGACGATCAAGCGATGCCGGATGAGATTCTACACTGATCACCACAATCAACTTAACCAAAACAGCGAGGCTCGTGGCAGTTTATGGCGGTGGCATCCAGTTTTCCAATAACAGTGTCCCAAAAAGTGGATCGTTTTTCAGCGTTTATCCTATAAGGTGATTGTTGATATGTTACAGGCAGGCGGGATACAGTCAAATAGGACAAGTCAGAACAACAGAAAAAGCTCAGATAACTAGTGCTCCAACCAGTACGAATCGTTAAGAATATGTTACCTAGATCTCAGACAGGTCGGATACAGCCTAATGCTAAGTGAAACTAGACAAAACCTCCTTTACAGGCGTTTCATGGACAGTGGTGCAAACTGGAGCGCGGACCAGCAGTCTTCGGCTGTAAACACAGGTACAATGGCAGCTGATTTACGACGAGTTCATATTAATCGGAACTTGGTAAGATGAGGTCTTCTTACTCATCAGTTCGCAAGCGGATGACTATAGAGTCCACCTGAATGCAAAAGCTTCGATGAACATTAAGCGACGTTCAATTTAAATTGCCTACATCTGGGCAACTCAAGTAGTGCTGTTTCAGACCGTTGAACACATAAACTCACGTAGAAGGTAGTGTCACACACAAAAAGTTACGAACAGATAACACGGTCCAACCGGTGTGTACAATAAATGAGAAGGTAATGGTTATGCAGTCGACTAGCTTCTCGGTTTTGATGCCGACATGACAGGCAGTTATTTGACCGTTGCAGTTTCACACGGGCTGACACGGCATCCATGACTTTGCCCAAGTAGACACAGTATAACAATCACAGTGTCGGACTGACTAAAAAGAACATGAACAATAATGAAGTCTTTAGCACCACAGTGCTCTTCTCTCTTTTTTGAAATGTTCTTACAAGACACGGCTTTCATGCATGAGGTAGGCCCGTTAAAGAAACAAATCAAGGCAATCATAAACGAAAAACCATTTAGAGCTAAGATCGGGCGCAACCTCTTAGAGGGGGACAGTATGGCTGTCTTGTCTGACTTAATCCAGTTTGCTAACACACTGGCCTCAAGGCGGAAAATTTTAAGTCCGTTCATGAGAATATTTGGCACAGTGCTTTGGAATGTTAAGATGTGGACTATACCTACCCTAGGAGCATATCAAAAGGCCTACTGAACAATAGTACAATTTCGTGAAAAACGCCAAGCCAACGCCCACCAAATAACCCTTGAGACATTTCGGCTATCCTCATAAGGTAGGATTTCTTACAAATGTGAGTGCGCGGAGAATGTTTTGGAATCCGACTACAAGATTACTAATTCAAACAATGCAATCGATACGTTAACTGAACGGACTACCGAGAAGAAAGAAGGGAACGACGCTTGACTGATTTCTGAGGTTAAAACAGTGACCGACAAAATGGTATCCTATAAAATATGACTTTCTCATACTGTCTTTTACGATTTGACTATGAGCCCAAATAAAACAGCGGTTATGCTATTGTTTTTCTCGTCGAGAGTTCTTAGATTCATATGAATAGTCTTTAGTTTTTTCTGGATTCGAACAGTTTGACAGCAGCCCAGACTACGAATAATCATGCTGTAGCGTGACAGTAAATATTAGGTGTTGAAGTGTCCATGAGATAGTTTTTCTTTCTTTTAGCCTAAACGATGTGTAGACATTATTATTGGTTGCCTAGACATATGGGTCTTCATCATCGCATGATGCTCACTCGTATAAATAAACGACTCTAAGCGGTTGTGCAAACCACATCCTTTTGCACGATTCGGCAGACGTTGGTTAGTTAACAGCATCCACAACTTGGTTTCCTCTGAATGCGTTTTCCAGTTCATTGATCCAAATTACAATTAATTTGTCAACCTTATCTAGCATAGGTTCCGTTAACGTCTAATCTTTGATCTAAACGTCTTCCGCTGGTAAAGCAATGTCGTCTGATTGGACTTGATTCACACTTGTAATATTTGTTATATTTCTTAGCTTACAGATTCCCTCATTCCCGAAACGCTCTCTTTAGCCTGGTATTTGAGCCACTTATAGTATAAGGACATACACCTCGGTCTTACGAAGGACACCGAGTGCGTCAGCGAAATCGCCACTGTTGCAATGTAAACTACTTGCAGTGATAAGTGAACATCAGTTGGCATCCGTGATTGTGAAACTCTAAAGCATATGGGGATACCTTCGATCACGAATATTTGAGACTCACCTGAAGTACAAACCGCAACTCTGTAGGAAATTTGGTGCTGACTTCCTCTGATAAAGCGGAAATACGTTTGAACAGCAGATGCAGACCAAGCAAATTGGTTTGCCACTTGACACATGGACGTGAGATTGGCACTCCAGACCAGCTTGAATTCAAGCCTTGTGGACTGTTGCTACGGGCTTCAGTTGACCCTGAGTCTATCAAAACGGACTCCGATTGAGCCGAGCTGATCAACGGCTTGATAGGTGATGGTGAGGAGGTCATTGTATCACAGCACGGACCAGGTGTATTCAGTTTTCGCGATTGAGAACTGACCAGATTAGGCAATCCGCGTGGCCCGAGCCAACGAGCTAGGCGACATAGTTGATCTGTTCGAAGAGCGTGCAACTGACGTGCCAAGTAGGCCAGGTTGGATCGGAACGCAGCGAAAACGGCGGGTAAACGTTGACTGTGAGAAGCAAATAAACAATGATAAGGGGGGCAACATTATGAAATATGGACGGTAATCACCAAATTACCTGACAATGCTAGGCGCGCTGTACATGACCAGCCGATTTGTGCGAAATGACGTCAGATGAATAGGTCGGCAATTGGTCCAACAGAGATATAAAAGTCAACGGAATAAGTCAAAGGGGGTATCAGAAATAGGTCAATAAAAAGTTCATAACAATCCATGGGTCAACATATCAGCAGAACAATTTACCTCGTCTAAATCGTGAGTACACCAAATATAACGGATGTAAATGCATCGGTTAGCGCGGCACGAACACTTTATCGTGCTCCTAACTCACCTGTGTAATATACTCGGTGATCAAAAAAGAATATTACAACTGAATATCACTCACGTTTGATCGCTGCCTTCGCATTCAGATAAGCCTATCGACTGGCCTATTTTGAAAGCCAGTATTAAAATCTGGTATGGCTTTCATTAGAACTCAGCAGTAGTGCATATTCTTGTCCGGCCCTTGTGTTTGTGAAACTAGTGTGTTAACCAAGACGCAGGTAAACACACAATATACGTGACCACGTAACCACGCGCTAAAACTTGTGTGAATTCGAGTAAGTAAGCTATAATCGTTCAATCTGAAATAATCCATACCCTCGAATGTCAATCATTAATCAGCGACTTAGCAATGAGAAATGGAAGAAGATACTGTTCACCTAGAAGCCATACGCCAAGTTGTTCATTTTTCCGATTGGATGGTTCGTGACTCATTTGCATTCTGGCTGGTGACAGTAAAGAAAATCATAGATAGTTGGGTTTAGCTGTTGTTTCATTCAGCCTTCAGTGTGTAGTAGGATGATTAGGTAAGTGGGATAATGAGAGCCACAAAGAAACCGTTTCGCAGGTGCCGGCTAGCAATCACATACAACTTGGTCATCTGCATACAAGATGTTAGCACCCTGCAATTGAATGTTTGAGTTAGCTCTTTAAATGAGAGTTAGTCTTCCTGTTACAGTAGTATGACAGTTAAGCATTGATGACGAAACCTCAGCATAAGTGACTGATAACAATTAGGTTTTCCGCCTACCAATTACGACGATGTCCGATGTTACTCAACACACAACCCAGATATTCATGAAGACTATTGTAAACCCTCCTAAACGATACGCTGGCTCGTCCTTGCTATCATAGTGCGCTTGACAGAATTGGGATTCTACACCCGGTAATAATTAACACGAAATTTCGGTCCCGCGAAGTACTGCGACTGTCCCCGTATTCGCTCCCAAGACAAGCCAAAAGACGCGTGCAAAAAAGCAGCTTTGTTCCGCCTCAAAGCGTTTGCGACCAAAGCGACAAATACAAAATATAATGCGCAGTGGACAAAAGGAAGAACAGTTGCCGGAAAAAGTAGTTAAGGTCACTGACGCGCATAGTGGACTAAAAAATCAGACGGGTAAAGACTAGCCAAGGTCAACTCTCGGTCGCTCTGAGCAGGTCCGCTAACTAGGACAAAGTCAATCGTTTTTTTCCCAATGACGGAGGGGGTTTCTTGGACATTAGGAAATGAACGCCCTAACAAAGACAGTGATCCAAAGCATTTACAGGACAATGTCGTTAATACTGAGTCATCACAAGTTGGAACTACTTCCTATCAGATAATTTTGTGCATCCCACTCACTGTGACGTACACTACAAAGCCTCTCCAGTAATTACTATGGTAAAACACGAAGGTACCAGTAATCGGTAGACTCAGGAATGTAATAAGCACGAGACTACTATGTGTGAAACGTCCTAGCAAGGAAGTTGGTTCCGCACGACTGGTGGCCGATGTTAAACTGTATTCACCTCAGTAAACCGATGAGCATTTGGAATAAAAGTTGTCGTATGCATACAGCTTTTGGTGAAGAAAAAAGGGTGTGGTAAATCGTTTCTGTAGACACAATTAGTCGTGTGTCGATTCACAAACAGTCGTGCTTCTATATACAGTAGACTGGAAAAATACATGATTGGCAGCATCCGAAACGGATTAGCCTGTCACAGTGACCGAAACCAAAGGACGTCTGCGCTTTAAAACATCACCCCAAGTGGCTTGCGCTGCACCACTTGCGGTTCCACTCACACACACCACGTATCCGGTGTAAACCCGAAGGAAAAAGACCAGTAGGTGTGTGAGTGAGGCCTTTGTGTCCAGCCGACCAATGCTGGTTAGCCAATTGAATGGCTAGAACGAAAAGGAAACCCTTATCTCTCGGAAAAAAAACGATAGGGAGACTGCAATGACAAGATCTATATTAAGAAGAAAGATATGTACAATGTAATACAAGAAGCATTTAAGTATACCAGTACATGTTAGTGCAGTCCAAAGAGGATAAAGTTGAAAAAAACAAAATTCAAAGTTGAATTACGAAAAGATCAGGCAAACGATTCATTTTTCAATACACCAAAAAAGCTGAAGAAAGAATGGGTCGAAGACTTCAGACACTCAATCTTCTGAAAATAGCAGTGGATTAGTTGTCCAACGACCATAGCCTTGGTCTATGAAATAATTAACAAACGTAGAACGGATATGCTGATATGACCTACCTGAGCCTAACGTACTCGTCGACTCTTCGACGACGGTGCACTATGAGTACGCCGGTGACCTACTAATCCCAAACGGCCAACGCATTCGCGGCCGCACATATCGCAACGCCATATAATCATGTCACCACGACCTATGGCATCGATGGTTCCCTTACGTACCACGCGTCTTCGTTCTCGGCCGCGCAAGAACTGCTCGCTGAACTCGCGGACGCCCGTCCGGATTGTATTGCTCTAGGCATTCCGGTTCAACATTAAGTCTTCCCCACATCTAAAATCAATTTTACAACGTGAAAGACTTACCTGCACAGCATCCTGGTATCTTCGCTTTTGAGCACAGACTGGAATAAACTGCTTCGAACACAGACATTCACTTGCAAGGTGAGTTAGAAAACTCGAACAGGAGATACTAAAAATGTGTGCCAATTCATCAGGGCGGCGACCAAAATGTGTACATTTTGCTTGTTTGGATATGAGGTTGTCTTTTGTTTTTAACAGTTGCGAAGTCAAAAGACCGAGTCCCCGGTTTCTCACAAGGCCACATATCAGGTTGTATAACACCATTAGCATATAAGGCCAGGATTGTAGAGCCCAATCTTCACTTGCAAAATTCAACCTGCCCAGTCAACGTTCATCGGGAACAAAACAATGTCCAAGAGGGAGTATGAAATATTGTCACCATAAATCCAAACTTGGAAATAAATTTCCGGGCTCGTGATATTCAACTTTGACGAAGCAAGCTCAAAGTGACAATAGAAGTTAGAAGAATAAAGTTTATAAGTGGACAAAATTCGTGAGTGTCGTAGATTTAACATGAGTTGAGAGGTAAGGAGAAATCAAATCTGTATTCTACTACTGTTGATCAATCAGCCCCATCGCCGGTCGGGTCAATTTCTAAAGTTACTTACGATTGTATAAAAAAGCACTAACTGGCAAGTTCCATAGTGTATGAAAACATAGTCCGGGTCAAGAGAAGTAATTCAGTAGGATGGGAATCTCAATAAAATAAGGCATTATCCACAACAGCGATATGGTCTAATTGAGAACGAGGTCGATCGAAAGAGCGGGAGCGCACACAGAGATTGTTACGAATACCGATCAAGACCAAACGGAGATTGGCGTAGCGCAATTACAATCGTCCACTACAGTACGAACGACGGAATGTTGGCCGAAATGTGTGTCATTCAACCGATCAATCTTAGAGCCCATGATTCCGGCAAACGTAATAACGATCAACTTCTGATTATTATTACCGTCAGTAAAGCCATAGGCAGATACAATATTTATCCTCCAAACAGAACAAACAGAGTTGGTCTTGATTCCTTTCACATAGACTCATTGTCACCGTCCATGAAACTAACTTACAGCTAACATTTTATCTTGCCTACATTAATTGGACTTTACGGCTACCAAGTAACTTACGCATCAACTTGATGTCACTTAATGTTTCTTTAGGTCCCAGTGATGCTACAGTATAAATCATGACAGTTAGGTTGTGTAAATGTGCAAGTTGTTTAATAATATGCAATGCATCGATTTGTCTTTGTTAGACGCACCACAGTCCACCTGTCAAATGCAAAGGTGATTGGCATACACATCTGCGCGTCATGGATTGACCTACCTTAGTGCGTACGTCGTGATCAGTTTGCACGTGGGTCTTCAAAAGAGCACCTCAAGTGAGCCCGTTGATAAGATGAGCGCAACAATCGCTTATGCAACTGGGACCACAGGATGAGCGTGCAACCAATACTGGACAATAGGTACAATGCTCAGTCGTATGAATGGCGTCTGGGATTGCCTGCCTGATACAACCGCCGTCAGTAATAGTCTGACGGGCCTCAAAGTCTCATGTGAGACCACCACCTACCTGAACGTTAATACAACTGAACACGTAGACTGTAACCATATTCGTCATATTGGCAGCTAATGAAAACTGTTCACCTTTTGTCAATAAAGTGTAACAAAAGCGGACTACCGTTGAGAAAAACTGCAACCGAGTATGACGTTAGTAAGACAAACACGAATGTAAAACATAACTGGGACATTCATATTCAACGAGTGTACGGAACTTCAAGTGCACTAACCGTTTCAACCGTTTCATTTCAAAAAGATGCGTTTGACTAGTTGTCATAGGTCTACCAAAACAAAATGAACGCGGGTTTAAGATAGGCACGTAGACAGAAGTCCAGGCAAGTTACAGTTAACTTGTCAATTTTTACAAGCGTCATACTAACTAATTTCAAAATCCAGGCTAAGAAGCAGTATATGTCTCAAACAAAAATGTAACAAGCTGGTTTAGGCGTAACTTAGAAAATGCGACGGTTATCGGTAGGTGATTATTTGAAACTGCGATGAGCCAAATTTAATTTACCAGACCACTCCCATTGGAAGTTCGATCATCAGATGCTGTTGGGTTCAAGGAAGCCAACAACACGGTTATCATTTTACTGACCAGCAACGTCATCGACGGGAAGTAAAAACGTAGAAAAATGTAGACATCCGAGTTGTTTGAAGGGCATTTAAAAACTTATAACCGAAACTCCCGGACGACCGAAAAAGTTGTTCATATTTGGCTCCAAAAATACGAAAATAGTACTTCTGATAGATAACTACACAACTCACTAGCATACGTTTGACCAAAAAAACTGTTACTTCTGCCTCCGTAAACAATAAAGCTTTAGCCTATGGATGGCGGTTTCATCCCACATATTAAGCGGAATAACAGAAAGCACACTATCATGCAAGTGTTTAACTATATGGATAATTCTAGCCGGGAAACTGCTTCTCAACATATGCAAGATTTTCCACACCCTAATCTGATATGTGCAGTTAGGATGAAGTCGACGAACGACACGATGAATATGCCCACGTGCACTGATCAAAACCCAACCACCTCTCATGAACCCGTCCCATACATTCAACAGCCTGGTGATGTCAAACTTGAGCCCAGAGGCTGGAAAACCATTTAGCATGTGTGTATATTTTAGAATAGACCTGATTATGAAAAATCTGGGCTTCGGCTGGATTCAAACCAATAACAGAAGTGGCGTATTCAAATGTGGTAAGCGCTCTACTAGCTGAGCGTATATGTTTGGGTTTAAACAGTTTTGAACATTCAATTATAATTTCACTAGGTAAGTTATATTCGAACGTCGACCATCGACAAATATATAAACAATCTGATGAAAAAATGTGCGCAAAAAGTTTGAATGTTGGAACAACGTTATGGGGTACAGACAGATACTCCTACTGGTTCTTTGCTTATCGACGATTTAACTTATTTGAATTCGACACGCAAAACAGGAGTCTTTAAAACTTCCTGAACGAGTCACGAACTGGCGGTTCTCCTAACAATTTGGACAGAACAATGAAAAGATGTACGTCATTGGATATCCTCCGGATTAACAGTTCGTACATCAAAACGAGAAATAACAGTCTGGCCTTCCTGCATGCGCGAATCATTCGTAAATCCCACGTTGGCCAGGCAACATTAACAATTCACTAGTCCTGTTCATAGTTAATACACATTTATTGTGAACGTTTCATAGAAGGAAGAGTAGGATAATCTCTGTAGGTTGCCCGGAACCAGTCCTGGATAACAATGAACTCACCATACGTCTACATACTGTTGTCAAAACTACTTGAAACGGGCACAACAGAATGACAACTGGGTTGCCACGGTAGACGTCTATCTTTCACTGCCCTAAGGCACGGATAAAGATGGCAGACATCAAACAAAGGAATACAAACAGCAGCAAACTCTAGCCTAGTCTATATGATCTGTAGGTTGCTTACTCTCGAGAAACCGCGTGCCAATTCACATCACAAATACACAGAAAGGACACTGGCACTGTTCGCAGAAAAGGATACTCCATCCGAACAGAGGTGCTTGGCTTGAATATTAAAGATGGACATTTTCCATTAAGAAGCAACAACAGTAGAAATTAAAACCACACTCACCCAGAAGCAAGACGATTTGAACCAATCGGGGAATCTGGAAGAAGTCTAGTGCCGACTAAGATAGCAAGCCGAGGAAGAGATAGCAACACAGAAGGGTCTCGGTCGGCTAACTGCTGCATTGTGAACAGACGAACTCCCAGACCCCACATCAACGTCTCCGAAAATAGCACGGCGACCAACTGAAACAAGTTTAAAATTTATTCAAGGTCTAGAATTCACGTACACAGATAACGTATTATAGAAAAAAACAGTGAAACTAGTCCTGGCTTCCATGCTTCGCGTTAGTTAAAAATATTAGACAAATACAGAAAATTGGAAGACACCTAGTACGCACTGTTTCAAGACTGGAACAAGTGATCAAACGTAGGAAGGCAAAAAAGAACAGAGTCGAAGGAGCTAAAATAACCATGGTCGCGAACGATAAACAATACCTGTAAATCTTCAGCTTCTTGCTTTGTGCGCAGTCGACGAGAAAGCGAGCGGACGAACTCATACTCAAAATCGGCAGCAGCGTCGTCTAATTCACACAATTTTCCAAACAATTCCTGCGTGAAACACAATGCTGTGAGAGGAGGTAGTCGAACCGTTTCATGGTGCACGCGAGAGCCAACTTTTACCACAAATCGTACAGAGGTACAGCTTTCCTTTGGTCCGCTCATAGTGGGATGTGAGGTGGATGTCTGATGAATCGATGTAACAGAAAGACTGCTCGTTGTTGTTCCTGTAACTTCGGAGAACAGATAAAAACTAATAAGGTTATCACGTGACTAATAAGCGTAACCGAATGGGATGAACTGATAACGGTTATATGCACAATAAGTGGAAATAGTTTATTAGTGTAATGAATTCTCCAGGCAGGTAGGAAAAAACATGGAACTAGAAGGTATGAACTGATTTATTCTTTTCAGTTTAGTAACAATAGAGATGTGACGAAATAACAATTGATGTGCAAAAGAAACCAGGCGCAGTATATGGGGAATTAAAAGGGATATTGAGGGTTATTTAGTCACTGGTTAATGCGAAATCATGAAAGGTCAACAAAAATTAAACCTGTGATATTCGGTGCAGGTCACGCCCGGTTGGTGTGGATGCTGAATACGTGAGGAGTAATGAGAACGCATTAAAAAGTACTTTAATCGATAAACTGTCAATAATCATGTCTCACAACAACACCTGATCTCAAGTGAATGACAAAACTTGCCCAACACAAACGCATCAGACAGCACTGTCCCACCCGGTTGACAAAGATGTATACTAACCAGACTTCTCCAAAGTGGAACCTACCCGGGACCTCCAGTAGAATGCATTGGCACGAGAACTGAACTGTCAAGCTCAATGATCCGCAATTCCGTAAGTTTATTTTGTTCCCAAGAAACGGTCTTTGGTCACATTCTATCTAACGGAATCCTTAATCGTCTTATCAGAGATATTATTATTAGGCACAGAGCGGTAGATACGTGGAGAAATGTTATTCATTGTTTTGATTACTCCATTTTTGTTCATTTTACATAGATATCCTAATTGCGACCACAAATCTTTTCACTTCGCCGCTGAAGCGTGGGTATAAACATGTTACGGTTGGCACGACTGATACACAATTCTCGAAATTCTCTCGACATGAGCTGCGATCCACTGTTGAACAGTAGTAGTTCCGAAGAACCAAACAGTGAAAAGAGATCTGAGATGAGAAAAGACTGCTAATATGGTCGTTTTCTGCATGAAATCTGTGAACATATACCTCAACTGTCAGTAGATACCACTCTTTTGACGAGGTAGTAGTCACGGTGAACCCGTAATCAATGCTTGTTTACAATACGTTCTAGGCACAATTCGGAATTGACAGGCAAGTGCGACTCATCGACCTCAGGCGAGCAATGTTAGAATGACTCAAACATAACCGTCACACCGAACGGCTGTAAACAACAGTGTGCAACTCTTTGCAGCCGACAACATTGTGCACTTCAATTCAGGAAACCATTGGACCAGTCACTTTGTACGAACTATATGTCCGCATGCTGTCTCCTACTTTGGCAGGTGTTACAAGATAATGGACTGAGTCAGGAAAAAAAGTTGACGAACACCATCATCTGAATACTATGTGTGGATGAGGTCTTCAGTACAGTTGAGGGTACGCACGAGACAGTCAAACGTGGGAGGGTGAAAATCAGGCCAACAAGCGTGAACCTCCTTGAAGACAAACCCGAAACAACGGTCATACTTGATAAGTACACACAGGTATTCATAGGATGGTCTGAAGAATTCGGTCAGTAATAGTACGAACAATAAAGTGGAACAACAAAAACATGCTCTGGAGGTCAAAAGTTATGAATATTGTTGATGGCTTGAGCATCACTGCTTTCCAATCAGTAAATGCCATCGTAACGTAAAAGATATTGAAGAAAGGTTGGACACTTCATTCGAAGTGACGAGATGAAGCACGCTTCAATTTTGTAATCTCGAAATGAAAAAGTGGTGGCACATTTCAACAATCGATCGGTTTTATAAACCGGTAGACTCTGTTAATGTTCAAATAATTATAAAAGTTTCTTAGATATCTATCTACCAATATAAGTAGAAAACCTTCTTTTTTATTTGGCTGTAACCACTTTTGGTCAAACTGAACATATGTGAAATCTGTGAAACCGATTTTTGTGAACCACATGAGTACGAGAACGATTCCGATTTCGGACTTTGATGGGTCCATTAGAAAGTCTACAACTAATCATGGAATAGCGGAGTAAAGGCAGATCAGACGCAACAATTTGCACAAACAAACTGACAGGTTTCTGATTGCCATGTGTAAGTGAACGACTTAACAGCGTGTGAAAATCATACACGTGAGGCACAAAGCAGTTTGAGGCAGTGATTCTGTGAACAAATTCCAAGAAAGGTCAACAGTAAAATGCAAGACATTTTGACCGCATTGTATTGTGTTCATTTCGATAATGCTAACTGGCAAAAGGCGGACGGAATATCCCTACACAAGATAGGATCATCCTGATCATTCAAAAAACCCGGAAACTATTCTTAGTAGTGATGGAGAATATTCCTTTAATAGCTTTGATTGTCTTTGAGCCTAGTCTGTGATCACTTTGATCAATAACTCATCATCATAGACAACAATAAATCGGTGGTTTACACTGATGCTTAACTGCTACACAACCAGGAAGGAAAAGAAAAAGAAAAAACCTATATCAGAAGAGGGTAAAAAAAAGAAGGGGAGGGGAACAGGCTAAAGAAATAGCAACGTCTATATTCAAACATTTAACATCAATATCTGTAGTGAACATCCCCTTTGTCAACGATTTCATTTCCTTACGTCAGGTCATCATCTGTCCATCCTGCACCTTGCGCCAATCGGCCGCAGCGTCGGCAAAGAGTGCACGATGTCCCCAAACGACTAACTGGCGCCCTTAGTGCATGACCTAATCATCTAAGTCTACGCAAATATAATGACTGAACAAATGAACTCGTTTGACGAACAGTGCCAAACACCCGCTTCCTAAACTCCTCATTGGTTACTCGCTGGTGCCAAGCGATACGAGCAACTGAACGCAGACATCGGTCGTCAAATACCTGAAGACGGTTCATGTCTTCTATCATATGCGGCCAGGTTTTGCTGTCGTAAAGTAACACTGTCGTCTTATATACGACATACATTAAGCTTCAGATAGATACTTCTGTCGCCAGAAGTGCCCCAGATTGGCGAATACCGCCTTAGGCTTAGAGATACGTGCCTCTATTTCATTACCTACACCTCCGCCACCGCCGCCGATGCAGCTTCCCACGTATACAAATCGATGAACAACCCCATGACTTCATTATCTAACATTAAATCTACGTAATTACAGTAATCTTGCAGAAGCACTTTGCATTTTGAGGTTTCGAAACGCATTCCAGAACGCAAAATAGCGTCTATCATTGTTTGTCCTACTCGGAAAGTATCAAACAGCAACACCTCGTCGTCAGCACAATCAAAATCAGTCAGCCTTCCACCAGGTAAATGGTCCACGCCGGCATATTGTGAGTATCGCAGACAACCCTGCACTATTTCGTCAACGACGAAATTGAGCAAAAATGGTGAGTTGACAGCCCTGACGTCGGCCGCTCCTGGTGATGAAACTGTCAGATAATTCACCGGAGCTGAACTATGGGAATAAAGCACCGAGGGTATGTTCACATATTTAATCAACACATCCCTGCGTTTAAGCGACTCTAAATGTGTAGATCGATCCACCGAATCGAACGCACCTTTATAGTCGAGGAATACGGCGATTGTCGGCAGACGGTACACATGACACTCCTCCAGGATTTGACGAAGAGTAAAAATGTGATCTGTACATCCCCGTCCAGGGCGAAACACTGCCTGTTCTTCCCTAATGTTTACCTCCCGAACTACAGTGAGTCGACGAAGTATAATGGATGCCAGAACCCCAGAAACGACTGGGTCAAGCTAATTCCCCTATGGTTTTCACAAGAGCTCCTGACACCATTTTTGAATACAGGAACTATTATCGCGTGGCCCCAGCACAGAGGGATAGTCTCCGTCGACCACACAAGTTGAAACAGTTGAGTCGAGGCCTCGACTAACATCTCTCCATCTTCTGTAAAAAGTACTGACACTAGGTGATCTGGAAGAACAGCCTTATTACGATTGAGAGCCTAGATGCAAATGCGAACCTCCGTCTCAGTGGATGGTTCCCAATTTACCCGCCAGGGCGTTATATCACAAGTTTGTAGTGGCAGCACGGTAGAAGCAGGAGGCCCGCCAAATTGATCCTCAAAGTGTTTTGCCCAACGCTCTAACTTTTTGGACTTATTGTAAATTAGTGTGCCATCTGCTTCGCTGATAGCTTCACTGACAGACGGTCGCTTGGGACCAGTAGAACGGATCATCCTGAAAAGTTTGACGGTGTTCCCTGAGCCGAAAGCGGTTTCCATTTCCATAACTGTTTCCACCAACCAAGCCCCACGGTCAGCATTTAGACTACGTGTCAGTTTCTTTCTAGACTTAATATGTGAACTACCAGGAGGAACCTTCCGTCTGGTTTCTAACAACTCCAGATATTTTATTGATATCCAATGTTTGTTCAATTCATGTACCTCTGTGTCGCATGCTACAGTACCTGGTTCATGAATGGCCTGTGAAATTTAAGTCTAGTAGCTGTTAGGATCTTCGGAGTGAGAACTATTAAGGCGGCTTTCTAGGCTGGTTTGGTACTTATGTTTTACCCATGGTAAAGCCAATTTCTTCACAGCCAGTCGTTGCTGTCGGTGTGGTCGTTGTCCAGCAAAAGTAAGACCAAAAGGACAACATACCAACGCATGATCTGAATCCAAGTATGTGCTGCAGTAAGAACGACCGTCTTGAATGGAACCACGCCACCTATAACTAACAACTATGTGGTCTATCTGAGACCAGGCCTGATTCGGAGAAGGCGGGCGCCAAGTATAGCATTGACAGGCACGATGCCTAAAACTCGTGCTGGCTAAACATAGCTTATGCTCAGCGCACAGCTGCAACAATCGCCCGCCATTATCTAACCGATGTGACGCTACCTCAAACCTGCCACCTAAACGAGAATCGGTCTCACCAAGGCGACCCACCTGGGCATTCATATCTCCGGCCAGAACGACCATATCAGAGCCACGTGTCGACTGAAGAGCTGCCAAATTCGAGTAAAATGCGTCCTCGACGCCGATGTCACTGCAGTCAGTAGGAGCGGAAGCAGACAAAACGAAAAGACTTCTGAAAGTCTTGCATCTAGAGCTGGTCTTAATTGAACCTGCCAGGCGGACGGCACAAAGTCTACTGTTAACAGAGATTTAATCTATCAATGCGGCTGCAGCCGCCGTGCTGTAGACTACACCTACTCCAGCCTGACCTGTAACAGCGGCTGTGGAGTCACCCGAGCTGTATAACCAGTATCGGGTAGACATTGTGGGTGCTGTTAGTTCCATACGTTGACTACTGTCCTGGATTCTAGTCTCTGAGATAGAGCAGACATCGACATGCAAAGATTCTAACGTTCGTGCAAGAGCGGCCTGTTGACCTATCTGTTTTAGAGTGCGAACGTTGAAAGCACCCATTAGTTCGCATTCTGGGTCTAAGCAAGGGACGAGAGAGGCCTGAAGTTGAATACCAAGAGACGGACCTTACCGGCTCAGTGTTACCACGGTTAACTGCACCTGTTGTGGGACCTGTAGAGCAATTATCAGAAATGGAGGTCGGGAGGGGTCTGAGAACTAAACTGGATAGGACAGTGGGAGAGGGGTCATCAGTAGCATGTTTTCGCCTATCCACCCTGCTGTATGCAGCAGATAGGGCGACCCGGTTTATACTACGAGACGGCCGATGTAGTATGGAATTATTGGGGTTGTGAGTATTCATGGTTGTGTGTGGGTTGAGATACTGCCAGGACGTTCATACCTAGACAGGAGAACAATTAGGATTTACAACCAAAGCCTTCCACTCAAAATCCTGTACCGCAAGACAGCAGGTGAGTGGCAGTTTACCATCATGGACACCGTTTTCAGAAAAAGCTGCCAGCCTTCGTCCAACCCCCAACCTGAAGGACGGGGATATTGTGGTTTTTCAGGCCTTTACCTATTTGTGTTATGAACCGCATGGATTGACAACTGATTAAAAACTACTAACGCCCGGTGTTCACTATAACCCGGCTTAGCTACGATGGTTGCACTAACGATTCACGCTATCACGGCCTATATGACGACGCACGTACTAAGGCAAACGAAGAAAACAGGGAACCTTCAGCTACGGGTATATTTAATCTCAACCAAACGTGTTGTCAAATATAATGGAAAACTCCACCGTATTTATAATGTTCAAGCGGAGGCTCATACAGTGGTGGAGAAGAAAAAACATTTTTGGGTTAATTGTGGCATTATCCCAACAAGTGGCATGCCTGGTATGAGTGACTCTGTCGGTGTGGTGGCCACACCATCCAATTTAGCCCAATAGGTTATCGAGATGTGCAAGCCGTCATACCACATCAAGATCCACTCTTGTTGTGACAGTGATCAATAACTGGGCCGAAGTATTCAATAATTCTTATGGAAAAAGGAGTATGATCTGACGTAACATGAAGTTCATACTTTCCAGCAGCTCCGGATATTAAAGCAAGGTACGACTAGTGACCTTTAATCGTGAGATTTACAACGAGTACGTCGACCAAGTAGGCTAATGAAGATTTAAATCAAAAATCGTGGAGTTCACGATTTACTGGAAAATGGCTGTAGCACGAAACGTACAGAAAGATAAGTGGTTAAATTTATACAGATATCATTTGTATCAATCCCAACTTGCGGATGACTCGGAAAAAGACATTTTGGAGAATACGCAATCACCAACTTCGCATAGAATGGCAACAGAAACAGTGAATACCTAATGCTGCATCCAAGTCAACACAAAATATCAACCAGCTGTTGTCCTTTGTAGTGTAAAACATGCGAGAAATATACGCATGTAGACGCACACACGAGTGAATCAGCCAAAAGTCTTCAAGGTTGTTATGTGGAGAGGGGATAGATGCCTGCAGACTTTGCCTAATGAGTTTAGGGCTATCATATAATCGACGTGATGAGACACCAGTCTATCGGGACAACTACGCCTAGGCCTGAGAAAGTGGATTGGTATTAGATCGGAGAGAAAAATTTGCAAATAGATTAATAGACTTTTGATCACTGCGTGTGATTAAGTGATCTAAACGTGCGCAGATTGAGCGCTTAATGCGTAAATTGGACACGCGAGAAATTAGCGGATAAGTGGGCAATTGAGTACGTAAGACACGAAATGAACTCGATGTCATGAAACACGAAATACAGTAACACATATGAAAGCAGTTGAAGAACCTATGAAAGATGAACGGTAACATACAGTATTGCAACAAAGTTGCTGGTAACACACCATAACACTTTTAGCTGAAGACAAACTGTTTCTGGTCAAGTGACAGGATTTATCTTCACAATGCACACGCGAGAAGGTTTTCAGATGTTATCAGTTTGCTAAACATTAGACAGGTAGTCTAACACAGAAGGGCTCTGTAACCTACGATTGTCACTTGGAACGCTAAATTTGGTGGGACTGAAATAGACGTCATACAAAAAGCGCAACAGTGAAAACCATTCAAGAATTGGACAGGAGAACGGATGAACACTCGCCTTGACTTTGTCAGGTTCATACAGTGGTTATGTACCGATGGAATATTGTAAAATAGGATCATCTAAGTACACGACTTCAGAGCTCCCAGCTAAAATAATCTCATTGCTACTCACTCGAGGTTGAGTCAGACTCTGCGTTCGCTCTTTCACGCAACACTACCGGCATCAAGACCATTGAGTAAACAGGCTGTGCATCTGTCTCGCCTTGTAGTTGATCGGCCTCAACAGAGCTCACAGGTGAGTCGGCCTCAACTGCCGGGCACCAACTAACATCCGTTTGTTCTAGTTTGGTCAGATCAGCACGATCCGTGGCAGCCAGAGCCACTTCGATCAGACAGGAGACAATGGACTGCACTTGTGAAAGTACATCAAGGAAGAGTGACGCGCTTGGCTGAGCGGGCCTCAAATCAATATCACGTGGGGAGGAGCTGGAAAAAACGGAAGTACGATGGGAAGTTAACCAAGTAGGATCGACAGGTAAATGAATCTAAGATGCAACACAACTAATTCTCGGAATGTAGACAGGAAAACAAGAATCCGTATTTCCATGACAAGAACACTCATCATCAACTCGAGACGTGTTCAGTGTCAAAAACATGTATCGTGCTAAATTCAACATATAGGATTAAAAGACCACATCCTTTGTTGCTCTACTTTGTAGTAGTGAAGTGTAGTTGCTAAAAGTTGTCAAACGCATCCAGAGTTGTCATAAGCGATAACTGCGTCTAACTGAACGTAGTGGATGACACTAGCAAGTAAGTAAAGATTAAGAAATTGATTTATGAGAGTGAACATCATCAGGACACTGAAAATTCACAGATTCGAGTGACCCGATTACAAACATACAGAGCTGAAAGCATCCGGCATTATCCCAGAGAAGTTAATTGCACAAAACTGCAACTAAAACATTGCCCGGATACATCAATTTAGGAATTTTACTTCGTGACAACTTCAGCATGCGTTGATCACATGATACGTGAAGAATAAACAAGACTCCGATCTGGTCGAAGTGTACTTGTGACAAGCTACGAAGCATTAAAACATCCGTAAGTTGCCTATGGTTGTGGTTGTTTTGGAACTGAAAGTTATATTTGACATAGTTGATGATGATGATGATGAGTTGACTCCAACATCTTCTGGAACTGTTTCCTGCGCAAAGGAATTTCACGGAAATATATGAATCCGCTAAATTGATCATACGATCACATTGCAAGCGGGATGAAGGTATACGGATAACTGTCTCGGGTGCTTATAAAGACCACTAATGTCTGATCTGTCCATTTTTGTAATGGAAGGTATTATGGAAGATGGACTTGGGTAACTCGGCGAACTTTTGCCGTTACCAATCTGCTCCATCTGTGACACAAAAATGAAGTCCGGTTGCCACCGAAGGAAAGGGAATACAATACTCCTGTGTGTTCCATTTTGTTCCATGGTGGTTCGTTTGCGACAAAAACTGCAGTAGACATGTTGTGTTTCATCATTATTGCTTCCGCCACTTGGCCCACATAGTGTGAGTTGAACACATGGGCAATGCGAATGTTTGTCAGCAAGTATTTGAGAAAGTTCAGGGTATGGAACCATTTGATCAAATGATCACCCGCACACTGCGATGATTGGGTCACGTATTTTGCATTCCACCTGCGCGTTTTCCTCAGCTGAGACCATCAACAACTGACTAAAACCGCGTGGTTGGCAAAAAACGTGACCACGAAATATAGAGACCCTGATTTGTTTCGTTGGACAGAGTGAGTAGATACCGTTTATCTACTTAGGAACCGCATGGTCACTCAAATCGCTTCCCGCGTACCAACACTAGCAGCATTTTTGTCATGAGTTGCTCTCGTCCCATTTTCTCCTGAGATTTCTTCTAGTATAGGATATCTTACGTCACTGTTGCACTGATTCAAGACTCGAATCACAGTACCTCGCCATCAGATTAATGGGAGTCATGAATGAATAAATGATCACTAGATTCAATATCCGCGTCCTTAGGATTACGTCAAGCCGTACTCACACGATATTAATCGTGCTCTGCACTACTAGCACGACCGAAGTTGAGTCATACAAGCAGGCAAGTTGCTTGTCAGTAGTTATGTTACGACAACTGATCATCGGTCACGACTAGTCTGAAATGATTAAGAAAAGTGAGTGTGATGCACTGACTAGTGGAAACTCACAGGAGCTAACAACAGACATAAGGGAAGTACTAGCGTGTGTCAAACCGGTTGAGAGACTTTCAGAGTTGAACAGTGATTCCCGAAAGCTAGAAATGGAACAATACAATTAATATTAAGGACCGACGATAGGGAGCCCATCTACCTCTGGACTGATTTTCAATGAGCAATGGCAGGTTTCATCACTGGTAAACGACCGTGACATCAAATCAACGGAATTCAATGCCTTTGAGGTTTACCGTCTAAATCAATTCAGTCTATTTACCCCAATGGTTTCTTAGAGCAAATACATCTTTGACATGGCCGATCGTCAGTGTGGAGGATTTTACAACCGGAGTTCAATGAACACGAACGTTTCTGATAGCTGGAAACAGTGGTGGTGGTGGTGTTCGTGACTGACGTTGAGGATATAGATATTACGATATTTGCCGAGCTTGCAACAGAAAACAGACAGTGGTAATTCGGGTCAAAGGTTAAAACAACAGTAAGTGACCAATCAGAATTCGGGTCCGGAGATCAACTCTGGTGTATAGGTGCAAGCATACATCACACTTCATTAAAACCCACGCACAAACCTATATGCTAAAACATTTAAGAACTATTGATGTCACTTCGTTCGATGATAAAACGTTTGCAACCTAAATACCAAACTCGGCGAACATCTCAATACCTGAAGACGAACGTGAACAAGTTGCGCGAATAACCTCTAATGAATGCTGCGAATTGGAATTCTGATTGATCTCGAGACTCTTAACAAACGACCCAATAGAAACAATGACAAACAAGATTCCGAAAAGGCAGTGTATTTAGCAGTCAGAGGCTTTGTGAAGTTAAATTAAAAACTTCTCTGTGCATACAGAAATGACTGGTTCTGAGGCAATATGAACGCACGAGTGGATACATGAATCTCATGATGATATACAACCCATTAACAACGCGATGTAATAGACTATAGGGTCGCGATCTTCGGGTCAAGTTAACCACAAAACCACAAACAGTGACAACTGAACTGGTCACTTATGTTACTCAACTACGACCACGTGGACGGTGCGGAATGTGGTAACTGACCCACTGATAATGCAACTTAGTATAGGTCAGGGAACGCGAATAATGAGACTTGGATAGCGCACACACAAGTTACCACGGTAACAAAGCCAGGGTAAGTGACTAATTCAAGGCAGGTATCTGAACTGAGTGTTCCATCCTCCACTGCTATTTCCGTCCTGTAGTTTTGGCAGATTTGCTTGACTTCACAAAGTAAGAATGCTAATCCATAAGGCAGATTCTTGCAAGACCATCAGTCCATTGGTGGTAGATACGACTTCACCAAAGGTTGAATTGGAAAAGAGAAAAGAAGGTGGCCACAGGTAAGCCAAAAACCGTCAGTCGTGTTTGTCCATCGAGATATGCACTTTCTACCCCATCTAACCTTTAGGAAGAGACCTCATCATGGAGTAATACAGTTACAGTATGGAGTTGAACAAACGCAGATACTTCGTACTGATTCACAAGTGTTAAATTTACAATGCCATATATTACTATGAGCAGTAAACAACTCGGCGGAATGATAATCAGCAGGTATGTTAGGGACGACCATCAAATCCGGGGCAGGTTCACGAAACAACTTCATCTGAACACAAAAACCGAATCAATTCAATCAAGTTCAATCGCTTCAGCAACTTGCGAGGATTAAGCAGCACGAAGGTGCAACAAGGTTTTGAATTTGCAGGCTAGATGAATAACGTGACCAGCGGTCACAACCCATCTTAAAGAGTACGGACACCGGTTAGTTGTATGTTTCAACTATATCGCCGTTCCTCCGGAAGACGTACTTCTGTGCCTATTTATACTAATACTCATCCCTCGCTTCCGTCTGTGTACCATTCTGTGCAGCTAGACAAACAAGTCGCATTGATAGACCGACCCTTTTGACTAGTGCCATTGACAATTTCTGATTCTCAAAGAATACATGCAGTTCATCTGAGCTGAACGTTTTTAGACTAATTTGATAACGTTTAAGTTGTTCGATGCACAACGTAGTGAACATTTTTACGGCGATCACTTCTTGGAATGACGGCTCTCGCACATTGTGTTTTTCTATGACAGTTCTAGGATAAATATTAGAGTATGAAGCGAACGAGGTAGAGCTTAGTTCCTTCGAGCATTTGTTTTGTGTCCCATTTCGTTTTGCTTGTGTGGGTAGTGGACTGACTGGTGTGTCAAGGTTGGACTGGTGCAAAACAACTAAAGTTCAAGTACTAATATAACCATGTGCCTGTGATGTGGGTAAGGTGGCCCCCATGAAGTGGCACACGTCGTTTTGGGGATAGCTACAGCGGGTTGATCACCCGACACATACAGTTCGGTTTATTTAATATATCAGTTAATCGTTTACTGTGTAACAATGAGGCATATGTATAGCGTCACATTGTGCTTACGTGATTAATTCATGAGTCTGTCAGCGATGATTCTATCAGTTCTAATAAACCGGTATATTCGGTGACTAGGATAAACAATTATCACAAATAACAATACCCAGTTTCTTTACCTGTAAGTTAACGTCTGAGAATGTTGTTCAAACTCGAATGGTTAAATCGAACCGAAAGAAATGAACAAACAGTGCTTAGCTGTATGTACGGGCCGGCTGGTTTCGATAACGTAGTCAAATCAAGTCAACAAATTACCTTGTGCATCTTTGTAAGTGAGTGATCAACGGTTATACAACCACACTTTCAACAGACACAATATTTACTAAAATTATTAATTTAACTTCAAGGTCAGTTTATTAGAAAAATGGTCCGGATTAATATTAAAGCGTGGTATGTCAGGAATAGCAAAGGAACCGCATGCATGAGTAAGTACATATACTAGTTTGCAACGGGAACTAGTAAACAACAGTGTTATCAGGAAGAGACTAGGTCAGGTTGTGCCTGAACGTGACACCTAAATACTTAACAGAATGCGACCTGGACAGAAAATTGTTTTCAACTGTTATTTGGAGACAAGTAGCAAAAAAAATGGTAGCACGTGCTTTTAGGAAAAGATTTAAGAAAACTGTTTAATTTGGACGTATTGAACAACAAAAAGCGTGCTCCGCATTAACTGGCTAATTTGGTAAGGCCAGTCTGCAAGACATTGGATGTCAAAGACGATAGCATCTGCACACTTTAGTAAATACGAACCCTTGGAAACGGTCTTGGAGCTCACACAGAAATGGTTGAATGCCATATATTTTGAGAAGATAAAACAAAAAAGTTGTCCATTGATGCAGCTCAAAGCACTGCAGCGGTCCAGGAAGAATAAATAGATCGCCCTATATGTGCTATCCAGAGATAACAAAATTGAGTGAACGAGACAAGACAATGTGTCAACAATACACCAAGATTGACAACACGCAAACTGACGTGGATAAGTGTGATCATTCTGCAACATCATGCGTTCAAACAGAAGCCTCTCAAAAACGTCACTGATGCATGCAATCGGTCGAAACGTGGAAGTCTTTCTCTGTGTGATTCACAGTGAACCTGTCTGCAAAAATAAGTCCGGATAATTTGCTGATTGCAGTAAACTGGGCAACGTTACTTGCAGCACGTTGGTCCCAGGGATCCGTGAAACATATTGGAAATTTAAACTGCATTGTCCGGTTCAGATTTAGTATAGTTTTAGGAACGTGCAAAAGCCGAGTGGCCACCTGCTCACAAGGAATAAAACACTCTGCTGATCCTACAGGTGTCTCGATAAGTAGTACTCATGATATCTTTCAGGAATATGGGTCACTCATTGAAACGTCGTTTCTCACAGTGTGGTCAAGAAAAACCGACTTACTCCATCCAGTCTACCAAATATACACAGAAACTGAAACCACCACTATCTTGTATGGTAGGAAGGCTCAAATCATTCAGTCAAGCTCCGGAAGTGGAACGCCTCCCACATTAACCACGCGATTTGGTGTTCATCGGTTAGTGTACCGAGTTCATTGGGATTGTGTAGAGACGAGTGAAAAATGTTGACTGGATAAACAACTAATGGTCATTAGGGGCCACGTAAACAATACTCAGAGCAACAGTACGTTGTTTAATTTACTCTCGGTGAGTGGTTATGCAGTCGATGGGAATGAACAAAAGCACAGCAAGTTTGATCGAGGGCAGTGCAGTTCAAACAGACGCACTTATTAAAAACTTTGCCAGCTGCGCACTACAACCCATTTTCTGTGTTTTCTCCCAACTGTGAGCAAACTCCTTAGCACGAGTAGGATAAACTTATTAAATTGAACGCTTCCGAGACAGATCCCTACATGTAAACTCGTCTGCAGTCAGACGAAAAACTCACCAAGTTCATACAACTATTTTAGTAACCTATTGTGCAGACGAGAACTAAGCGTAATAACCGTGTGAAATGATTTCACATCATCGAATACTTTAACGGGGACAATTTAGTCAATTCAGATGTAATCAAGTGATTTGGACCAAACAGTGTGTTGAAAAATAATTTCTTACGATGGATTAAAAGCAACAACTTTGTTTGCCGCCGCAATGAGGCATCTTTCAAGATTTTGTATATCAACTTCTTCCACGTATTTGGTGCGGAACAGCCGAGATTTCCGCACGTGAGAAGGTAAAGCAGAATTCAACAACAAACATGTTGCCTTCCCCAATTCTCTACGAGCATTTTCAGTGTCGCGTAGCAAAGTCTGTAGAGAGAACAAAGTGAATGAACGAAATTAGAAAACGGCTGATTACGTCCAAAATCATACAGCAGCATAATCCGAGAGATGTTGAAAAATTTCACCCGGAAACCAAAGAAAACAAAAATCTACTCACCAATTTGCCTTTAATCTATGTATTATCACTAATCACAATGCATCAGTGGTTGTTAGTGCTGGTAAACAACTAAAACTGAAAGAAAAAACCGGATCCTAATTTAAAAGTAGAGGGAAGAAGAGAAACTGGAATTGATTTAGTAAGAAAAAACATGTCTAAATTCAAGTGCCAAATTCTCACGGAAAAACAGTCGAGTTGCAACTAAGGGGAACACGTCAGTAAACCATATACATGGCTCGCGCGGTCCTTACTTTTTAGATAACTCGATTAAATGGTAGCAGTAAGCACACCTCTGAGGTCCATGGATCATCATCATCATCTGCTTTAGCTACAGAAGGCATAATACACACCCGAAGTTGACAGATGAACATGGTAGCAACCAACCCACCAATAACTGCCACTATTCCCATGAAAAGGATTGTCATATGTACTTTCGCTGTGTAGGCCAGTCGGCTGCTGAATCATCAAGGGATGTGCAGCTCGTTAGACAATTAACTGGTACCTTTAGTGCACGACCCGAACACGAAGTCCAAGCACCCTCACAAACTAAGTGAACAAACTCGTGTCATTTGTTATTGAATATCCGTCTTCACAATGTTGTCCACCAATCGATGACAATCTTCAGAAGAGACTGAGCGCAGATATCAAGAGTGAAATATCTTGAAGAAAGCAATCTACATGTGCTAACCATAACCACCGTGTTTCGCAAAGACTCAGCAACGCTGCTCACATAGCTGTCATGTGCAGGCGTCTCTCAAACTTCAGATAAGGACCTTCCGGTTGCTAGAGATGATCTAAGGTAGTGAGGACCAGCTCAACCTTGGAAATATAGGTCGCTAATTTTATTTCTTGATTGTAAAACAAAACGCTGGCAGTCAAAACTCGCCTTCACTCTCACTTCTCAAACATGCACATTATACTCACTCAGAACTACTGCAAATTTGCCTTCCGGTGGGATGCCAGCAAGGCGCACACGACAGGGCTAGTGACCAGTCAGCTGACTTGGCAACCGGACGTACCTGCCTATCATAGGCACAAGCGGAAATCGATCAGTCATGCTACTGTTTTCTGGTGAATCAGTGTCAAGAGATTGCTATTTTGGCATGTCAGCGACACCAACTGTCAGGTTTAGAAATCAAAAACATTACGCTATCATGTGACGTCGAATGAGCTGAAATCGTCAACGTGTGAGATGAAAGATGATGACACAGCCCACCCTAACGGAGAGTAACCTTGCTACCGATGGCGCAAACTAGCAGGTGGGGAGGATATCTGTAATGAACATTTGCAAAGTGAACACAAACAATTCACGAGCCGGAAAAATAAGCTGTCATACTCCATTTCCGCACGCTACACGAAAGAAAAATTCCACTGAAGTTCCTTGGAGTGCTAGCCTTGGGGCAACTGTCGTCAAGGTTATCAGGGGTCGGAATGGGTTATGCCAGACAAGGGATTTGCGACTTGACAGAAAATAGTCGCTCTGCAGGGAGGATGTTCAGGCTTTTCCCGGAAACTGTGGAACACATAACCTCGATTTTTTGTTGCCTACTTAACGACAACCATCATCATCAACATAGGCAGCAATACATCAGTGGTTCATACTGATGCTTAACTGTCACACTACCACGAAGGGAAAAACAAACCCTGTATAGGAGGAGAGAGAAAACACAACAGTATGCGAAGGGAAGTAACTACTAAATAAATAGCTTCGTCTATATTCAAACATTCAACATCAAGATGTCTACATCTTGCAAACAAACAACCAAGATGTACATGAAAGTAAGGCGTCATTAGCAAGACAGCTTCCGTAAGGCTTTCACTGCCCCGCGTCATTAAATGCATTCAATTCACAGACAACTCGGCCAAACCACTACAGTATTCAAGCCACTGAACTCGATTAAGTGCTATCGTACATAACGTCTCCAGCCACCGATTACGTCAGTCGCCATGGCTCCAGCCTGAGAGACGAACCTGATCTACAGTGAAAAACCCCTTCGTGAACGATGTCGTTTCCTTAAACCAAATATCATTTGTACACGTCGCACCTTGCGCCAGTCGGCCGTAGCATCAGCAAAGTGTTCGGTGTGGCAGACAACTAGCTGGCATCCTCAGTACGTGACCTAACCATACAAGTCCGCGGAAATCTAAGGAGTGAACGAAGAAATTCGCTTAGCACTCACTACTAAATACTCGCTTCATAACCTTCTCGTTACTTACTAGCTGGTGCCACCCGATACGAGCGATTGAACGCAGACATCGGCGGTCAAACGCCTGAAGACGGTTCATGTCCTCCATTCTGGGCGGTCAAGTTTCACTGCCGTAAAGTAACAAAGCGCTCATCGTCGCCTTATATGCATCACCCTTTAGGCCTCAAAGAGATACCGCTCTGTCGCCAAAGGTGCCTCAGATTAGCGAGCATCGCCGTAGCTTTGGAGATACGCGCTTCCACGGTTTTTGCAACAACCCCGGACTCCTTTCTTGAATATGGGAACTATTATCGAGTGACCCCAGCCTCTATTAACGCCGCCCCACCTTGTTTGAAAAATGCCGGCAAGAGATCATTTAGGCCAGCAGTCCCATTACGTTTGAGTGCCGAGGTGCAATTGCGAACCTCAGTCTCAGTAAGGGGTTCCAAATCTACGGGAAACGTGCTACATTAACAGTTTGTGGCGGCAACATGGCACAAACAGTAGGCCAGCCAAACTGACCCCCAAAGTGTTCCGCCCACCGCTCTAACCTTCTGAACTTATTATAGATAAGTATGCCGTTTGCTTCTCCGATAGCTTCACTGATCAGCAGAAGCCCAGAGTCCCCTGTCAATAAAATGCTATGTACATGTACAGAGAAGAATTTTCTGCCTTTTTTTTACATGCTCACCTCCTCAGCAAACGGAGGAGATTTAAATGAGTGTGCAGGCCATAAAACAAATAGTATAATTGTGAAAGTCGGTCGCACCCGGTATCAACTGTGGAAAAAATCTGTTGATTTAAAAATGAGAGAGTCGGGCCAAATAAATACTAATCAAAAGATAGTCACACCGAGTAAGTGCAATTCTGTTTGTACATGGTTCTATTGGAAGATGTAGATACACACTTAGAGACTCGAATACACGGACGGGTTGTATACGGTAAGATTATTTTGAAAACCGTTCACACATTGTGAAATGATGAGAAGAATTGTTCACAGGGAATACAATTGAAACGGGATACATGTTTTGGGGCTGTGACAAGAAGTCCAATGTTCTTTGACGGCAAGCCAAGGAAAACCACGGAGTAACAATGCATTCAGTAGCGGAGCAAATAAGTCTTAATGAATCAACCAACAAAACGGTGTGGAACGGAGAGAGAAGTTAAGCGCCGGACATAGAGACCAAAACCTCTGGACTTCGATGGAAACATCAAGAACATGAAGTGACCACGTCATGTTGTTACTCAAAACAGATGCTAGATATCTGACAAGAAACGATCGGGGTAAAAGTCACTAATTTACATGAAGGAGGGAACATGCATCAGGAAGTTTGTCAGATTGAGTACTTTCTATGAATGAAAACAAAATACCAGCAGGTTCAGATGCTATCAGAAAAACTGCGAGGCTGTGATCAACGTGTTAGCTCAGATACACAGTCCGGCGGAGCGGCATAAGAAAATCTAATCTAATGTTTGTTGTCCAACATCACATCATCAGCATGTTTCATTACAGATGTGGATCTGCTGACGTGGAGGCAATATAAAGTAAGATTAGGAAAGGGGAGAGGATTGCACCCTGCCAGACGCCGGAGCCAGTAATGAATAGCGATGAGGTTTGGCCACCGAACACAATAAGTTGATTTCGATTTCCGAAGTAAATGCGTTAACGTTCGACAATTGACGTCTGAGCTCCGGATTCTTTGAGAACTTCAAGTTGCGTCTCACTATCAACGCTCTTGAAAGCATTCATGTAGTGTAAAAAAAACATAAACGAATAGCTCTTGGTTTTTCATCAAGCGATGGCCGGACGGGAAAAAGTGGGATGACGAGGGCATTTAAAGTTGAGCGTGAGCGATGACAGGCAAACTGACCAGAATCCATAATGTTCACCTGAGCTTCTATTAAAGCAAGGATGAGTTTTTCAAAAACTTTCAACCAGACAAAATTCGACTGTTTCCTTTTTAGAAATTGTTGTTATGCATACCGTTTTCCAGTCAGCAATTTTGCATTGTCAGAAACATTGAGTGGTTGACATAAGAAACCCGCACATTCCCTAAGCATAATCGGTGTTAGGCTATCAGGCCTATTTCCCTGGCTGGATCACAATCGGACAAGTTCGTTGAAAACGATTGGGCTCCTAGCTGGAGCACAAGAGTAAGTGGGAGGCGATAACTCCATAGGAATCGAGAAAGAGTTATCAGCTGCCCTGTCAAAATTACGGTTAGGCTCTTTGAAGTCGACGACCAGTTTATTGACAGGAGTACTTAATTCAGTCAGTCTTTTCATGATTTACCAGATTGCCCAACAGATTGTGTCATCCAGTACTGTGTTGGTGTAAACAGAATCCAAACGATTTAACTCGTATACGATAGAATTTGGTATGCATTTAACAGAAGAATAATCTTTTGATATATAAGCTTTTTCTTCTTTCCTTTGGAGTCTTTTGAGACATAGAGAGGAAAATCTGCTTGCATGACTAAGAATTGTTTCCCAAAGATAGCAAACACTGAGACAGAAATTTAGGTACCTTGTCAACTGACCACAGTAGACAGATGTGTCGCCATGAACAAACAAGCTCAAGTCAGGTGAAGCTATCATTCCTCCAAGCCTATTGTAGTTGGTAGGAAGAGACTGCTGATGTCCGATTCCGCGATTCCTACGATGACTAAAGAGGTTGTGACGTGTCTTACTTTAATCCACGGGAGACAACTTCACCGTAGAGTGGTCAGATGTACTAACCTCCAGTTCCCTAACTTCATTCATTAGCCAAGCTTCATGATCGGCGATAAGGTTATGCTATGTGTTTCCATGAGTATCGCTCCCAAACTGCCAGGAAGAATGTTTTGTCTGACATCTAACAACTCCACAAATGTTTCGGAAATCCAATGTTTGTTTAACCCACGAGTCACGAGCATGAAATATATCGTCATTCTAGTTGGACAAGATTTGGAGTATTTAGGCATCCAGTAAATCCTAGTTTGAGCCACTGGCAGCATGGTCAAGAAATGTTAACGTATTCCGATAAGTTGGTCAAATAACAACCTGTGTACTTAGAAAGAACCACCATCAGCATACAATAATGCTTCTGGAAAGTAGCCCCAGTGATAAGCAGCGATCTACTCCTAGTATGTTCGGACTAAACCAGTTATCAAGATGTAGCCCCACTTGAAAAGCACGTACGTTTGTTGGGTTCTGTTACAATGTTGACCCCCTTAAAGTAACCGTCTATTCGCCTCTGCAAGCTTCCCCAGATTGTTTCCAGTTTCAACTTGAAAGCAAGTCAAAAAAGAAGAATACGCGGCTTTCAGCAGCGAAGCTTCAGGATATCCTGCGTTGAATCTGAGAGTATGTTTGGTCAATAAATTTGTGGCGTATTGTTCAGTGGAAGTAACAGTTCTTGAGTTAACAAGGGAAGTTCCACTTCTTGTTTAGAAACGGAAAACCCATACCCAATTAAGTTGCCTTCTGAACATTCAACCATTCTGTCTGAGGAGAATGAAAGTGATCCAATAACTTTAATTGTACGTAAGTGAATGAAAGAAAAGTTTGAATACACAGTGGGAAGAGTAGTAGACAGTCGAGTAGAAAATGCAGTTGAAAGGTGTAGAATGAATAATCCAAATCATCTAGCAGGACCATGAAACCTCACTCCCCAAAGTTAACATGTATATAACAAGCATATATCACTTTTGGGATCTGTTCATGTGTTCACCATAAACATCAGTACCACCGTCAGCTCACGAAGATAACATCCTCACCTTACGCTTACATCCTTTCGATGACAGCGATTTGGATAGCTGGTATATTGATTTTCTCGCTATTCACTTTTTGTGCTCTCATCACCTGACAGTTCCTTTGCTGATAGTATGACGATGAGAGATGCACAAACAGGTAGTGCGGAATTGATCGAATGCATCTTGTCCAAGTAAACCGTCCTGGTTATTAGCAAAGTAAGGTTAGCACTAAGGGAATGTAATTATTTTACGTATCTAATTCCAAATAAGAACATTTGTCTCTTAGGACCTCCACTGTGTTTGGATTGTTTCAACTTGACAGAGTCGAACACCCGATTTGACTTTGGTAAAAATCAACCGCATCACTTTGACACTGAGAAGTGTCTAAACTTTTTTCACTCATACAGAGACGAAGATAGTCAAAATGGTTGTATTATAAAGTGAAACCATGTAACCACACACATCTCAAAAAACGGATTAGTTGACCCCTCATTCTATGACAAGTGCAAATCATGGAACATTATACGAAACACGTAATCTCTTTCACATAGAAGGCACATTAACCGGTAGATCGAACAGAAAATAAACAGCTGATGACTAGGAGAATAGGTTCAATAGGTGAGGAACAGGAACGCTTAAACCGTAGGTTGGTCAGTTTTGTCAAACCAATTAAACTATGACGTTGGTTCAGGGGGGAGCTAGCGAAAACTGGGTTTAGTCTGCTATCCTGTCTAAGATTAGAATCTCTTCGCATTCCCTCAGGAGCGTACGAAATGCTGTGATCACCAAATGTATTACAAGGTTCCTTTGTTTGAACCCAGTGGTGACTAAGTGTTCGTTTCATAGAAATACGTTCATTACTGACGAGTAGTAGAGGGTTTTCGTTCCTTACATGAATTGAATATCGCCCACAATTGAACGCAGCTGTCGCACTCCCGCAGACTTTCCAGTCGACTCTTCCAGAAAAGGAGCACTAGACTCGAGTTTCGCTCTCATTAGTGCATATCCTTGCCAGAACTCCGGCCACGCTTTCATGGGGCAGCTGTGCTGACAACTGCGCCACTGACCTCATAACAGGCACGACTAAACCATATTACTGATGAGTAGTCGGGGATCTGGTTTTCATGTAGATTTAACATCACACATAATTGCGCGAGCTGTGAACAATTGCAAGTGATGTTCAATTAATGTGTAAAAAGGTAAAATACCCTACTACTCATCAGTAGTCAAATTATCGCTCAACAAGTTAACGATGTCAGTGGTTTCAATTGGGAGAGAAATCCTAGTCGTGGGGTGATCGATTGAAGTTAACACAACAGTTACTGCGTTAGCTGACCACATGTATTGCATTGGGTGCTTAACACCAGTTGCTCGAGTCTGTTGCATTTCACGCTCAACCCAAGCTGGAACATGCACCGTTGACCGATTGTATAGCCAACGTTCCGTTCGGTCCACGTAAAGAGGGTATGCCACTCGCAATGGAACTGGTAAATATGATTAGATTTGACGTACAGAGATAGTGACACCTTTGCCACAGAGACTACTCTTCGGCTGATTGGAAACAGCATCATGACGGAGACCACATAGAACGTGTGACCAAATGCTGATCTATCCCGCTCCATCATCACCTTTGAAGGTTAGCTGTTAGGTGGCGCTCCACTTGGGCACAGTTGTCTTGTTGCAGTCGTGCTGCTCAATGAATGCACGGGGATAGCCATTCGATTGCAGTACTGATTGTAGGCGCTGTAGTTCACTACACAAGATATCTGGAATATACTTTTTTGGTACTAAACCGGCATAAGACCGTTAAAATTCAAATAGTTACCAATCCAGGTGGTATTTATGTAACCAGATTTTTTTACTATGTAGTCTGGTTGTTGCGCTGTGAGGATGTCCGGAACGTCTACGGATTCGTCGGTCTCATTAGATGGGCTACAGTTGACGTAACAATAGGTGAAACTCTTTGCTGGTCGTAATTAAGAATGTATCTTTTAGGTATCAACCATATACAACCATCTCACGGTCTCTATATTTCGAGTACCGCATTCCAACACAGGAAAAAACACTGTGTTACTTGGAGACCTCCGTGTGCTACCCAACCGTGGACACAGTTGGATCATACAGCAGTCAGTTACAGGTGGCGCCACTCTGTTAAGGACTGTCGTGCCTTTTGGAGCAACCACCTGGACTCGGACCATGTTGTTGTGCGTGCCCGTTTTGTTTTATCATTTGCCCAGAGGACCTACGCTCGCAAATGCAAGGTACTCAACTGGCATTCGAGCGATGAGAATGTAAAGGACGTTAACCAAAAGGCGTTGATGGAGAAGTTGCCCAGTTCGAGTGAGATGAAGGATCCTAATGAACACTGGGAACAAATCCCCGAAGCTATGAAATCATGCTGTGAACAAGCATGTTCCCATTTGGCTGTTCAGTTGCGACAGAACTGGATTTCTGTCACGTCGATAAGCCTTATAAACAAGCGTCGCTCGATCCTACCTGGTTCTGAATATGATGACGACCGTCGAGAACTTAAACGCAAGCTGACTAAAAGCTTGCGCAAAGACCGTGAGCACTACTTGGTCGAACAATCGAAAGAGATGGAAAAAGCCTTTTTATCTGAAAATAGCAAAAAGCTTTTTTTACCTGATCCGTGGTTGTACTGGCCGTCGAGTCGGTGTAAGTGAAACCATATGTGAAAAAGATGGTTCACTTATCACCAATCAATCGCGCCGACTTGATAGGTGGGCCGAACATTTTGAAGAGCAGTTCAGCTGGCCTCAACCAGATCATGTGGACGACGGGACCCGATTGGTCAGTTATTGCATTCCAGACGGTCCTCCGTCGGAAGCAGAAGTGGTCTTTGAGCTCAAGCTATTGAAGCGTAATAAGGCTCATGGTCCAGACCTCCTCCCTCCTTCTCTTTTCAAAGATGGTGGAGACAGCTTGGTATCAGAACCGACAAAACTCCGGACGATCTGAGAGACTGAAGAGGTGCTTCGTGATTGGTGCCTATCAACAGTCAGTCCCGTTTTCAAAAAGGGGGCCCGAAGTCTATGTGACAACTACAGAGGCATTAGTTTGGTGTCTGTTGCGTCCAAGTTACTCACTGGTCTCATTTTACGTCGGCTCACTAAGCCCAAAGAAAGCCAGATACGCGAATAACAGGTAAGATTCCGATCCGGTCGGGAGTGCGTTGATCATACTTTTACCTCGCGACGGATCATGGAACATCGACATTGTTACAGACAGCCGACAATGGTGTTTTTTTGGACCTAAAGGCTGCTTTCAACTCAGTTGCTCGTAACGTTCTCTGGAGCTGTCTACTTCGTAAGGGAGTACTAGAGAAATACGTGAATCCGTTGAGATCACTGTATGTCCATTCTGCCAGCAGGGTGAGAGTTTACGGACAACTGTCTCGGGCGTTCAACACTTCTAGTGGTGTTCGTCAGGGGTGTCCGGTTTCCCCGTTCCTGTTCAATTTCATCATGGACGACATTCTGGAGGGTGCACTTCGCGAATCCAGTGGGCTTGGAGTTGAGCTTCTTCCTGGCACTATGTTGACCGATCTGGAGTATGCGGACGACATTGTCTTACTTAGCCCCTCTGCCGAAGACATGCAGACCATGCTGGACAGGTTGAGCGACCAAACTGGTTTGTATGGAATGCGCTTTGCACCTTCAAAGTGCAAAGTGTTGCTTCAAGACTGGGGCACTTCAACTCCTACTTTCTTTATTGCAGGTAATCCGCTTGAGACTGTGAACAGTTTCACATACATGGGTAGCACTATCTCGTCAGCCTGTAATATTGCTGACGAGATATCAGCGAGGATTGCAAAGGCACGAGTTGTCTTTGCCAAACTGCGTCATCTGTGGCGTCGAAAAGACGTCTGGTTGTCGCCGAAAGGAAGGGTATATAATATCTGTGTGCGTTCCATTTTGCTTTATGGTTCGGAAACGTGGCTTGTTAACAAAGAAGATATTAACAGGCTTGTTGTGTTTGACTATCGTTGTCTTCGCCAATTGGCCCATATTAAGTGGACTGATCGCGTGAGCAATATGGAAGTTCGCCGGCATGTATTCCGTAATGCTCGGGATGCGCGATCAGTTTGTCAGCTATTTACGTTGCACAGCTTGAGATGGTTGGGTCATGTACTCCGTATGCCAGCTGAGCGTTTACCCAACCGAGCATTATATACTGAGACCACCAACAATTGGGTAAAACCGCGTGGTGGTCAAGCAACAACGTGGTCACGAAATATGAAGACCTTGATTGCTCCATTGAGCAAAGTGGGTAGGTGTCGCCTGCCTGGATGGGGTCCTCGTGATCACCCAAACCGCTGGTTAGAGACGCTATCCGAGATGGCGATGTGTCGCAGTCAATGGCGTACCTGTATCCATACCATTTCTAGTTCTTCCGCTTAGTCTTCTTCTGTTAACTTTCAACCTTCTTATTAACGTTTTCTTCTAGGATATTCCACGTCACCGTTGAGATGAGCGGCGGCCCGAGCCACAGTACCTTTTGGGCAGGCACATAGCTGTTATGATGATGATTTTCGGTCAATAATGCATTAATGGGTCGCGTGTTCAGAAACAAATAACTTTAACTAAATTCGTATCCCCACCCGATAAAAAAACGTTCCAGTGATAATTGTTTCAACGTTATGAGACTGTTCATCGTGATGAAAAAGCAGACAAAACTAGCTTTCGTCATGTTCCGTCTACCGTCGTGTGGTATTAATCTTCGAATTGTCAGAGTTGTATGGTAATCAGTGAATGGAGCGAAATGCACTTTGTCACGTTAGAACTTGAAGTATTCAAATGAAAACTATTGCAGTTACGCAGATTAAACTGCGGGTGACAAAATTATGGAGGACACTGACGGGTTAGTATATTTAGAAAGCTACTTCAGGAGAGGCATCAGAAATGAAACGGAATCTCGTTTATCCGACGGCAGAGTGGCCTTTGATACCTTACGCAGTAGTTTGCGATAAATAGGCTTCTACCTGAAGTCAAATAGGTGGGCATGTGTGGCAACCATCAAAGAAGGCGCTCTACATAGTTCAGAACAACCATCATATCGGCCGATGTACCAAAGATGACAGCCAGTCGTCTGAGTATTCCTGATGGATACTACGAACGATTGCCGTAAGCTGTGAGGCAAATAAACGAGGACCTGACATTTAAATATGAAAGCAATTACCGATAGACCAGACAAAATAGGTAGCAGTCGGGCTTGCACGCCTCACGACGTCTGACTAAAGAAATTAGGCTAGAAGGCGCAGGCAGTCGAATCCAGTGGCGTGACCTGTGACTGGGCTGTCTGCGAAGTAGGAGAAATTCAGGAGGCCGGAAAATGAAAACCATAAGGATGCTGTCTCATAGGTAACGCCTTACATCACAGCTGTTTGTTTGCAATACGATATAGCAGTACGTCGCTGGCGAAGAGGTCGACTACCAATCGGATGGTTCCGTGTTCAGACTCCTATTAAATCCCAGAACCCTGACAGTTTTCAGTTCATACACGACCTATAATATCACACAGCAGTAAAAGCTTGGTAGCTCAAAAGTAACGTTGCCTACAGTTGAAACAGGATTTTTAGGGACTAGGACACTGCTTTCATTACCCTGGATTTCTACTGTATAACAGTCAAATAATAGTGTTAACCATTAACATGCTGCTTCCAATCATGATTATATACAAACAATGCATTCCAAATGATTTCGCGATAGTATGGTTACCCAGTATTCGAAATGTGATGGCTTCAAGCCCCTACTACTTAAGTAGGTGTCGTCGAGTCTTGAACAACGGAGCAGTAGCCAGCTTAAACGTGATCATAGTAACAAAACAGCTGATTGTGCCGAACTGAAAATCGCCTTTATAAACACCAAAGATGCACAAAGTAAGTTGACTTAGCTAACGAAAAACATGCTCAATAATCTAACTTTTCACAGATGCGTTTCAGCTGAAAGAGACATGAATGTGCAATCACCTTTGAAATTCGACGATATTACCACAGATAACAAAAGTGCACACAGTTCGACATTTCTGGATAAATAATGGTACTTGCAAACTTACAAAATACTCTCCAAAAGATGATCGCAAAAGCGTGTTAAAATAACACCATTATGCACTCATGACATTGTATAACACCCAGTATGTAGAAATTAGTAGCAGACAAACAAAAGAGCAAATATGGTGATAAAGATGCTTGCTCGCTTTTGTTCACGTGATCGTCACATTTCACGCAGGTTGATTAACAGAGATAACAATGATCAAGCACAGAAGGTTTACAACCAACGCATACACAATCAAGTTTGACAGATGTAGACTCACAATCGTATGCACCAGAGAGAGCTGGCAAGTTAAACTTATGTGAACAAGGTGGGTCGAAGTGGATAAAATGACAGTCAAAATAAAAAAACGACCCATGTGTCCATTGGAAAGCTTACCGGCGATAATGGCCAGGCGCATAACACAGCAAACAATATTATAAGCCTAAAACCCAAAAGTTTGTCGGGGTTTTTAGAAGTGTGAAAAAGAAAGGTTCCATACTTTTTCGACTCTTTTCAGACATAAGCGACGTTCTACGTAGGCCGGGCTAAATCCACAATAAAAACTATGTTGTGCACCACCAATATAGAATCAACAGATAGTTCGGAAAACATTATCGCTACTTTCGGCATTGAATTGTGCCCGTGGATACTATCGCTCGGGCTACCTTTTGAAATGACAGCAGTGAACGAATGACCAGAGTAATGCATAAGTAAGAATGTATGCAAAGACAAATATTCAGGTAGAAGAAGAGACACTATGGATAAAAGCTCGTTATTGTGGGCTTCACATCCACAGATCAGAATGCGCCACGCACCTTCACTATCATCATGCAAACTTCATAAGAAAAATATTGCTGACTGATGAGATGACAATATGCAGTTCGTGGAAGCGATCTATACACAACGACAAAAATAGGGTCAGGGTAAACACAAGCCTGCATTACTTTACACTTGGAAGACACAAAGTGCACACCAAACACATCAGCCATAACACCCATCTAGTTCAGCATAATTCGTATGTTGTTTACAGAAGAAGTAGAGGAGCCATCCGCATACCCAATATCAGTCGACTTCGTCACTACCAAAAGTTCCAGCCCGATACCCTCAAGACCTCTGAGTGTACCTATCAGAATATCATCCGTTACCCAGTCAACAAAAGAGAGGATAGGACACTTACACCAAACGCCGCTTGAGGTGGACAACGCTCCAGATACTTGTTCATGAGTGCGCACCCTGCATTCAGTAAGTAGAAAATTTAAGCTAATTAACTTGCTTTACTAGGGCTCACCAACAATGAAGAGTCACAAGGTCCACGTCATAAGGCTGAAACAAAACCAGCCTTTAGCTCAAAAAATACTACGACCAGCGGCTGAGAACAAAAATGCCAATGCTCAAGTGTCCAATACAGGGTAAGCATATGATCGATAAGCTCACAACCAGGCCGCAAACTCGTTTGCTTTTTCCTTATCTACGTCGCTGTGTGCTTCAGAGTCCATGCAGTACGACACCAGTGAGCATCTTGGAAATGGTAGAGACAAGACTAATAATCATGTGGTAACTTCAGTGGAAACAGAAATGACTGCTGTTGTCACAGAGGCACATATACATGTAATCTAAATTAATGAGCCCATATACACTGTAGAGTGCAATGACTAGTGTCGATAGATGCGGCTTCCTAGCCATGGCTTCAATCCTTCCAGATATTCTTCTGAGTTGCTTTTCAAAGAGACCTTGTCGGTCCTGTACTCAGTGAACTTTCTAATTACATTCACAATGAAAGACAAGGTTGGAGTCTTTCAGGTCTCCCTGCACACACATCAGCCAACCTGAACAGTGTTTCAATTCAACTGTTCAAGTTGTCGGGAGTTATTCAGCCCTACCCCTTTAACAATAACTTTCTGATTCTCGCCTGCCTCAGTCTCAAGCAATTCCATTATATCCACAAGACAGTTAGCACGTCTTGATCTTCAATCAATATCGCTACTACACCGAGGGAAGATGTGCGGTGACCGCGTAAGGGATAAAAGATACCCGCTTTGCACTGTCAGTGGCAAAGATTCCCTGATAACGTATTAAAAAACTTCACACTATTTTCAAACTGAAAGCAATGGAAAGAAAAAAAGTTCAATGATCCCATCAAAGCATTAAAAGCTCGGTATGACAAAGGTTAAACGTTTCCAAATTCATAAGCCTTCATAATTCGTTTCCGTTTGCACTTTAACTAGACGGTTCAGCCCGTTCGCTGACTGGAACTCACTCGTCAGGTTTCTACTCCTGGTCGCAACTTCTCAATAGCCAATTGTTTCTATGCTGAATTATCAAATCCCGTCGCCAAAGGCGTGAACTATAAACTGACTAACGATAGTACCACAATACAAAGTAAATTCATAGATCCGAAGTAAATTAAGTAATACTGAGGAGTAGTTGGGGATTCGGTTTATTCCAAGTTGAATATCACTCATAATTGACCGCAGCTGTCGCATTCCCATAGACTTTCTAGTAGGCCCCTTTCGAAAAGACTCGAGTTTCGCTCTCATTAGAGATTGTCAGTTGTGCATATCCCTGCCACTGTCGGGACTAGAACTCCGGCCATGCTTTCATGAGACAACCGTGTAGACCACTGCGCCAATGACCGCACATTAGGCACGACCGAATTATCATATGTGAACGCTCAACCACTTTCGTTTGTGAGTAACGAGCAGGTTGCCCGATTGTCTCGATAGGAGACACAGTTACTGTCTGTTAAGTCCGATCGATAACCCCGTGATGAGGATTTCCTAGATGGGCCGCAATTTGCGATCTCATTAAACCTGTTAGGCGATATTTTAGATCACTAATGAGTAGTCCGGGATTTGGTTTATTACAAGCTGAACAAAATTAAGTAGCCAGTACATGTTTCAGAGTGTCTGTTGCAGTTGTTCTGACACTGCAAATAAATAGAATACTGAGGCACCAAGGAGGAACAAATACGCGCATCGATGGCGACCTTTTCAAAACTTCCTTGAGAATGTAAAAAATAATTTTTCCAGTATCTGGTTTAACAGCGAGTAGCGTTTTTCCTGATACCTGCCCGTATCGTTTCAGTAATTGTAACGCTTTATCCAAAACAAAATCTGCAAGCCATTTTTGCGGATTCCTTCCCGAAAGAAACAGGGATCATTCACACTTCAGCAAAATGTTCTCCCATGAATCCTCGCAGAAACTAAAAAACGATATTCTGGAGACAATCATCGGTGAGAGGCGATGATGGTGTATCCCACTGATACTTCACTGAAAAGGAATACTATCCTTGTAATAAAAAGAGTGCACTTATATTCACAGGAGTGATGTTGGTGGAGCCAAACAACGTCTCAATAAATGATTTCGTGTGTAGAAACTTCTTTTGTGTTTCCACTGTGCTAACGAAGGTGAGTACAGTGAGCCAAATCTACAAGTCCGTCACAAAAAGAGAAATAGTCACTAAGCGGCAGTGATTGTAGATCTGTTACGGAAAATGTGTGCATACGATAGCAGAATGAAATCCTCCCTTCCGGAATCACTGAATCTTTAAAGAGGAAATAAATAGACAATGGCAAACCAAATGTCTAAGCCAGTATCGTTTACATCACAGTTAGGTAGAGTGGGAGCCAACGTCTAGGAGCGTACCTACCCCGGTGTTACGGCAGCTGCAGTAAGGTTGGGCTGAACATAAAAACGATTAACAGTACGTGATTAGGAACTACATGTCTGCGTGCACTATGTCCCAGTTGTATTGGCGATGCGATCAATTGAGGAGGCTAAATGATGTCTTTCGTCGTGAACCTTGAGCTAACACGGCATCGTTCGAATGTCACACTTTATTCAAATATATCACTTAACTTTGCATTTCCGTCCCATTTAAATAACAAAGAATGTCGTAAAATGCCGAAACGTTTCCAAGTTTTCAAAACTCAGTGGGAACCTCGGATTGTGTTTTATCATTCATCGATGAAAAATGATAGCTGGCTTGAATATCCGCGGGAAGTAACCCACAACTTTAAAAAAAAACCGTTGAAAAATCATTAAGAATAAAAGTGCTGGCAGTAGACCTGTTGGTGAACAAGAACGAACACACAGAAAACTAACAAGAACTATACTGAGGATAAACTTACGGGGTAGACTTCTTCTGGTACGTCCTGTTTACACAAATGAAGTTCGTAGGACTGTGTCTTCACGGTTTCAAGATAGAAATCAACAAGGACGTCCTTCTGCATTGCAGCGTATAGGTAATGTAATTCGTAATGTTCAATGATAATATAAAGAAATAGTTAACGGCATGTGCTAAAGAGTTTAAAATATCGTCATCGGTAAAGGGTGTGTGACTCTGAAGACCAAAATAAAAGAAAATTTGATAAACCAAGCGTAAGATACTCGCGAAATTCGCAATTCTACTGCGTCTACATCACCCGATTAATTCCAAATCAAACCACTGAAAATAAACTCGTCTGTTATTAATTACTAGAGAACTCGCAAAAACACATTAGGCAGTTATCCTAATAAGTGATGGCGAAAATCAGTTATCCGAATGTCAAATACGAGTTGCGAAATCAAATTTTATCTATGCATGGCGATAATGAAGTCGACGATGAGGATATACTAAAGGTCCAAGATCTAGCAGTTTCAATCACCCTTCTTTAGATTTTGACAATCTGAAAATGTCCGGTTAACAAGTGGCCTAGTGATGAAAACCCCAACAATATTGGCAACTGATGCTACCCATTCTTTCATAACAGCTTTGACTGTTCAAAAAGTACCACGAAACGACTCGCCGTCCACCACAACATCAATATGGAACAAACAGACAAAAATAAAAGAAGGCGTACAATAGATAGACAAGGCTGAAACAGTGAATAGGAAATCATCATCACCATCACCCTCATCACAGATGGCAATACATCAGTGGTTCACACTGATGCTTAACTGCCGCACAATCACGATGAGAAAAAACCAAACCCTGTATAGGGAGAGAAGGAAAAAAGGACGGAACGGGAAGGGACCTAACTACTAAAAATGATCACGTCTATACTCAAACATACAACATCAAGGTGCCTACAACTTATCACCAGAAGGGCCCCCAGATCGACAAATACTGCTTTAGGCTTAGCGATACGTGTTTCCATTTCGTTCTCTATACCTCTTCATAAAAACACAATCGCGCGCAATTCAGACGTTGGAGTTAGCATTTTCGGGGAAGGCATGAAACTAACGAAAAAGAGGGTTTCGAATATAATTGTATGAACTATCGCTGGACAAGAGATAAGTGAAAGTGGACCATTCGATCACCAGCTTGAAGTCTTACTCGCAGCCGCCGCCACGCACTCAGCACAAGCGGACACTTCAGCAGCAGAAACAAGCCCAGATAGCAATATGAAAGCTGGGATTATTTTAACTTATAGCTAGTGGTCCATCTATAATAACGTTGACACAACCTTTGTCAAGCAGCGGTGATATGAGTAAGCTGCTTCAAAACACCACTTTCCGTTGTGAGTGCTAGAGTGGATGCTTGTCTGTCTTTCGCGTGACCACCCTCCAATGACCGCCAGTCTGTTTGCTAATGAAGTCACGCAGGTTTGGACATTTTATTGCGCTCGTCAACTAAATCTTCAGCCCTCCTAGTAACCGCTACGCGCTTGCGCCTTTGGAGGGTTTACGAGGTCAGGTCTGTAGTTCATCCTCTATACGCATGGTCTCTCATTCCTTCGTTTTTCACTTCACGTCTGGCTTCACTCGTATTTATCTGGAATATATCAACATGCTGCACGTAGTAGTCAAATTTGTGTGCCCGCGTAAGTTCATAAACTTTCACAAGTACATTATTTTTGTTTAACTTGCGTTATGTAACCATACGTCTGCCACCGGTGATGCCAGAACAAATATCTAACCCAATGGGCTCTCCGATTAGTGCCTCTTCTATGGACATTTATGGGGTTTAATCCTAGGGGTTGGTTTACAGTGTTTGGAGACCTGTTCGCGTTGCTTATTACCACCATGTGGTCGACACGCCACCCTCATGTGGAGCTCACTCTTTCGTTTCAAGTCATGAGCGAGGTTGATCATACGGTGCAATTAGTCCAGTCTAGTAGCATTTCGAGCAACTTCAGAAGAGAATTTCCATGCAAGCGGATTGGCCAGACATCCACCTTATTGCACGTTCGTGCAACCGTCGTAGGGGATATGCGTTCGTAACTTGAAAATATGGGTAAGGCTCAGCGGATACAAGGTGATTGGAACATTCATTCTAAACTGGAGTTTGAACTCACAATTTGCATGGTGACAAACAGAATAGCTGTCGTTAAATCACACGCGACCATAGTGCACTGCACCAACATTTCCCACGGAATTCGACGGGCGTGAAACTTATCTCTTAAGTATTTTCGCCAAGGCCGAAATCACAGGCGTTTTCAGCCGACGGTGCTGAAACTCTCACACGTCAGCCCAAGACCGCCGGTATGCATTGTTTGAGGCCACCTACTACTTCGCTCCATTTTTAAGTAAGATTTATTCACCCTAGCTGCAATGGTCAACAGGCGTCTTCGTTAGGTGTCAACCCAAACAAACGACAGCAGCACCAGCAGCTCAATAATCATGTTTAACTGTTGCACATCCAGTTCCCCTTTCAGAATGAACCAAGTGAATCAACCGCTGAATTTTTCGAGGCCCCTGGTTTTGCTAACATCTATAGATGCCTGCATTTACTTTGAGACAGCACACCTGGAGTTGGGTATCTCCATAATCTCTACAGGGCGTACTGCAACCAATTTTGTGCCCAAGCAACAGCACAATTTACGTCAGGCCTACGATGTGTCGGTTTTTCTTGAAGTTCAGGAAAACGTCCGGCAAAACTTCTCGTCACCACTTCTCACGCCTGAACAACTCCCAGTATTTAGGAAATTTTGCAATAGGAGCTGCAAGTACAATGAGTTCCAGTGATAAAACTGGCTAGTACTTAGAGACAGCTCACAAGGGTGATGCCTTACTTCAACCAACATTAAAGCTATTGAAAGCGTGGAGAATATTTCATCACCACCGGTAATACATTGAACCGTAAAAAACGTCAACTGATCTAAATAACGGGAATTGAATGGAATTTAAAGACCTGAAACAGAACAGAATGCGAGTTAGTTTTCAAACTACCGGCCAGTGGCGAAACCAACCGACCCGCATCAACTGGTTTCACTCACCAGAGAGAATTATGGTGAGAAGTAACTCGTCCATCTGCTTTCCAATATCGTCCGCAATTCACACCATCCAAATCAGTGGAGTGAAACTCAAGTGTTTCAGCGTTAGGTTACTTTGAAGAATTTGGATCACCCACAGCCTGAAATCAGTGTGAAGTGAGGTTGCTTCATAAGGGAATGCTTTCCTTCCTTCCTTCCACCGCCATTTGATGGCGCCGTCTCACACACGAATTTGTTGCTCCTTGACTACAAGGTTTTTGGCAGTTTACTCGCGCATCACTGACCAGCTAACTACTCGTGATCAGTTAACCGAAGCTGTTGAATGCATAATCTGGTTGACACTGTCCGGCAAGATACCCCGGGAGCCTTCGATATAATGGGACACAGTGAATGGCTTATCGTACTACAACAATGGGGAAAAGGAGAAGATCAGCTGCGCTGTTTGGGAGCCTGTCTCAGTGGACACACCTCCGCTGAGCGTGGTATTGACACTTACTGGACACACCGAAGCGTTCCTTATGAAGTGCCTCGAGGGTCAATTTTAGGGTCGTTGCTGTTCGTCCTATGAGTTAGAAAAGCAGCATCGCTTTTTGTTCCCAAGCGTTCTGCTATATGCAGGTGGCGACAAGACCTGAAGATTTTTGAAACTCCAAAGTTGAATCTAGCCCACAACCAGTTCTTGACATGCGTTCAAATGATGGTAGTTAAATAAATTACCGCCGAAGTTCGCAAATCGTTAAGTCTTGAGGTTTCGGCACAGGATTGAAACGTCCTATCTCACCTTGCTACTGTTAGATTTTATGTGTCTATGAAAAGGAAAGATTTAGGGGTCATCGTTATCCAGGACCGTAGTCGCCGTAAGCTGCAGTATAATGGAAAACAAGGCTAATAATGTCCGTAAGCCTAATAACAGTAGCTTGAAATGCTTCAACTCGGAAAAATTTATTCGCATTTATTCCACCCCACTTCACCAGCTGTTGGAATTAACCACTTAAGCCTGTTCAACTTGATCTTGTGAGATTATCTTACTCATTAGATAATTTCAGCGCTGAACTACGAAACGAGTGAAGGGCCTTAACTATGGGAGTTAGCAGAGCGAATTTCAAGGTTTATATCTGCTTAACTCACAATGTCGACAGAAGAAAGGAGGAATCGCACTCGCCAACAAGAAACAACTGGCTTAGAACGTCTTTGCTCCTACCTCTTATTCAGAAATCAACACGAGTGTTTAAAGTGATTGTTTTCCGTCCTCAATATCAGTACCACTGTCCGTGTTATTTATTTGCATTCCGAGTGGTCCCTTACTGGATAATCAGCCGGAAGATATCGGTTTAACCCTCACCGTTGAATCGCTCAAGATGAGGTAAGATTGATATCTCCGGAAAACCTAAGGTGTTTTCAACCATCTACATGGTCAACCAATTTCCGGTAGGAGTGGTAATCAAAGTGGAAAGAATTAAGTGAATTAACATGGCTGACGCTCTGTTTAGTACCTGCTTGTACGATGTGTTTGGTGATTGCCCATCTGTCTCTACGTCCTATTAGGAAACTGGCCGTTTCTATGCTGTGTTGAGCGCGCTTGTAGTTGCTTGACACATATTACTGGACACTAACAACACGCTGTCCTTTGATTCCATTTATTCCACTATCAAATCTGTTCTTACGCTCAAGATCGACGAATGCGTAACGGTGCTCTTCAACTCAAGGTCGGCCCTTGCCAAAGTTCTAGTTTCACGAAGACTGAAATTGGTTAATAAAAGGTCAAAGATTTGTCCAGAATTGTATATAGCCCGCGGAACGCACGAAAGGAACATTTCACAAAGCTGAAGTGATGGGTTCTGCAGGGGTTAGGGCTTGTTGTCGCTCATCTGATGGAGGTCCCGAACATCTTACACGGATTTTACAGTACTTTGCTGTATGGTAATATGAATAATGTCTACTTCTTAAAGCGGCCGTGAGAAACTTGTCAGGTTCATTGCACATAATTTTAAGTTCTGCCTGTAAATAACATCACACCACGACAAATTGTGAAAATCGGCTGACAAAAGTAGCTTAACAAAACGAAACAGTCACAGCTCGCAATAAAATTTAAGTGTGCGCATTATTAATAAGCCAACTCAGATTTCAATAATAATAATAATAATAACTTAGACACCTGAGCGCATTTGTGAGAGACACGTTCGGATGTGTGCGATCAGTACAACTAATGAAAGGCGGTAAAAGACGATAGAGAAATATGATGTTTCATCAGTTTACTGTTTAAAAGGTTGTGTTAAAAATGGTTCTCAGTGTTATGCTGATGAATAACAAAACCTGGCATCAAGGAATTTTGCCAATATTTAAGACAAATGCCCTTAGACATCTTGCGAATACGTCTATGTAAAAGCAAAAATACAGGGAATTTTGAGGTTCGGCTGAACAATACATGGATAACTGAACGGTACTTTGTTAGTTGATCAAAAACGTTCGACTGTCGAACATCCCAATCAGCATGGAAATCTGGTTGTTCAGAAGTTGTGAAATATTTTCTCGCATACATAAATCTGTGCAATTTGTGCAACAACTTCCACGGAATACTACGACTTTTATGTTGGCTAGTGAAAGAAAGACCCCGATAAGCATTCGCTGCAGTTTAACGGGGAAAGCATTTGACTACCGATATTCTCCAATGTAGATTCACCGCCGAATTTTGTTGTAGGTTTGCTCCATGAACTCGATGCAGTGAGTGCAATCGGAGCGTTTTATAACTCCCCAAAGTACAAACCCTACTGCTATAAGGATGTGAGGCAGGAAAGGTTAGCATATAGAGGACGGTGCGTTTTGTAGTTTTGTTGCGATGTACACAAATGAGGGTTTTATTCTTTATTCTGTCAAACTTTTAAGTGCACACACTTTCTGTGTGACACTGTAATTAAATAACGCTGGTATATATTGATCACAAAATGTTAATGCACCAGGATGGCTAATGACAGTGAGGTGGTCCCATTAGTCACAGTGTTCTCATAGGTAGTTTACCACAAACGAAAGCACACTGGTAACTGTAGGTGGTACGTAATTCTGTTTCATCTATGCCATGTGTATTTTGAGCACAATTTAATAAAGGGCCAATCTTGTTCGAGGTGGCAATGGGCTCCGGAATACCTATGGATACTTCTAACATTGATGGTGCCATGAGCACTTTCAGAAAGAATGTGACGATATGCTAGTGAGTAACCGGCACTTCCGTTTAGATGTTTTCACACCTGTTTTCAAACAATGTTATGACGAAGACGGAGTTGGCAATGGACCTGCTGTTCGAAGGAAGTGAAAAGACTAATAAACTCCCCCAAATTGTTTACGGGGGCTTCTTCTAAGTGATCTTTCGCGAATGCCCGTTGGAGGGTTTCCAGAGTTAGTCAACTGGTTATGTGCAGGTGGCCGTGGACAAACGTGCAGCACCCGAACTTAAGTCATAGACAACTTGTGAAGGTCTGGGTGTTCAGCGAGATAAAACGGTGCATACCTATGTAGTCTGCCATCCATGTGGTTTTCACCGCTTGGAAAAATGTTCGTTCTGAGAAATTAGATGAATTCAAGTGACATATTCAGACCATTCACTAAAATGGCGGTTAGAATACTACAGACGTCCGACAGCATAAACCTGTGGTATACGTCAATCATCCACGGAAATGTTGTACTTGTCGGCTGAAAATATCACCACGTTTGGCACCACGACCTCAACGACATGGAGTCTCGTCGCACCTTTGTTTAGCTTTATATGAAGTTGCCAGGTGGGAATATGTGGAAAAGTTTGATGTGAACAGTGAATAGAAACGCTTTTGCTTGTTATGACGCACTAAATACTACATGTCGTCTAGATATTAATGGAATGGTAACTGACCACAGATCAACTTTATTCGCTCCAGTGGTACCAGGAAGCGGCGATGCGGTAACCCGTCCTACTTTCATTGTCAACCCGGCTAAGCCTGGCACCCCGTGATTGAAAAGAAGCTATAGTGATCAAAAGATTTATGTGGAAAGCACGACTGAAAGCCTTTATGACAACGACTGCCTCCACAGAATCCGCGGAATTTTTAACATGGTTGGGAAATTCCGACTGCCGCATCGGACGACTGCACTAATTAAGGACCACAGACTGAGTATGGTTTGCATAATCTGTGATAGTAAGATTTAAACCATCCAACAGTTACCATCCTTTCCAGCACTCCAGGACAAATTAATGTGTGGTTTACGAGGCGACAATCGATAACTCCCTATCACGGGCCACTTATATGGTGAGGAGTAACTATAAAACTTTTCCACAGGGGATGAAGCAACATGCCAAAAGCGGCATGTGAAGAGCGGGCAAAGGGAAGAGGATATATTCAACTCTGTGTTTGAAGGCAGTGGGCTGGATGCCGTCGCAAGCAGGGTGATTAGGTTTGCTCGAAGCCGATTTTGAACCTACGTCTGCAGCTTCAAAAGGAACGCAGTGAAGGACCGCACTTGTGACTACACAAGAAGTTGCAGTAAATGGGTTCACTTCAGTGTTAAAAGACGTGGGAAATTGTGAACCAAAAACCTGGAAGTTTGCAACAATATAATAAACAAAGGTTTTATTTTGCTGAATTATTATTGAGATACTAATATCCCACGCACATCTCCAAAGATCAACCGGTAACAGATAGTGACACAGTTACATCGGTCATCCAGAAAGATACTGACGTGCAAACGGCCCCCGACGCTATTGACGACAGGCGCATTTAAACTTTTCCAACAAAACTTACGGTTATTGCTAAATCCGCCAATAAAATAGCATTCTCTGCAGCAGAAGAAACACATTACAAATAGGGGATGATACTAAGCTCCATTCGGTTTCTATTACTGATATATTCTGAAACCTGGTTGGCAAAGTAGCGCACTACCATGCTGAGGACGCGGAATTAAACAGTAAGCATGAATAGATTGTCGGAATGTTCCACCAACCGAATGCAACAGCTGGCACCATAAAAGACCATCCTGATGTTAATTCTAGCCAATAAGTTACAGTCACACGATGAAGTATGTTGTGCAAATCTACCAACGGTATTCAACATAACGAAAGGACCACCACGTCTCACTCAAAGCTACTTGGATGGAAAAACGTAAGTGACAGTGACTAAGACTTCGCAAGAAGTGACAGCAAAAATGCTGCCCACATTAGATACATTTTAAAAGTGAGCTCGTAGGGAAAGAAGTCGGAAGAGAATAAGGTCGATGTAACTTCAGCACTAATTTTGAATTGAAAAAGGTGATTAGTAGCGCGACTTCATTTCTGAAGTGAATTCGACGCTCCTATATTTTTTTAAGTTAAGGGCCCCAGACACACAACCAATACTCCTGCTGGCTTGACCGTCGATTCAGACTGTCTTACTAGATCTCTAGATCAGCATTTTGCAACTCACAACACCGTTGTACCGTCCATCCAGAGAGATGCTGTCATACAAACCACGCTCGGGACTATTGACGACAGGCGCATCCAAGCTTTTCTAACCAAACCTACGGCTAATGCTAAACGCACGTTCACTGGTCGCGTACGATCAGTCCGCCAACCGCATGATTGACTCATAAAAGTCTGGGACCCGGAGCACCAGGAGTTTCCAGAGCACTGGTGGTAGTGGCTCAAATCCCCTGCTGAAGACGAGTTTGGGCAACCGAAGTCACGAGCATGTTCTACTGTCTCAAGTGGCCAAGCACCATTCACAGATCCCAAACGCTTATAAAAATCCCGGAATCAACAGTAAAACCTGTGCGTCGATTATCAAGGAGTGGATATTTGGGTTTGTAGTATACGGGTAAATCGGCAGCACGTTTTGAAGCGCTACGAATCTGATACTGAGAGCCACATTCTAAGACCCAAGGTTTTGCAGCCGAAAATGTACAACTCGCCTACTGTTGCTTTTGAGTCAAGTCGCAGATGTAATGGTTTAACGACTTCCAACCGTTAACCAACAGTTCCACAGTAACCTATGTTTCTATCCGAAACATAAATATTGCTAGAAGCGAGAGTTCCAGTATGGATATCCCGTCAAGCACGTCGCCTCATGGATATATAATTAACGCGAATGTACACCAGTGCTATGCTTTCTTAATGCATCATGCGATATTTATTCCACGACCATCAGGCTCTCCTCGCAACGTTTCACTCAGTCACCCTACCACACTAGCGGCATTCCAGCCATGGGGTCAAATCTTTGCGACGCCCAATCGGACATGATCGAAAAATTGGCAAATATCCTAGGTCAGGCGGTATCAAGCGACGGTTTGCAACCTCCTCATTCATATATCATGCAGATTTTAAAATTTGGACAGCATCATTTTCCGTAGTTTTTGCTGATGAACGTAAAATAATTGGCAAGTAAGGCGCAAATTTTCAAATGTCAAGGCGTTTTGTCCAAGCCCATACCATCCTCGTCACGGAGACATGACACCCCTCAGATACACCAGTCGTGCGGCTAAGCGTCACAGGTTGCCGTATGTTTCGCAGGCGTCGTCCCTCAGGACGAGGTTGTGAACACACCGTTTACACAAACGAGCACTTTCGCAGTCATACTAGACAAGACTTGTCTTAATTGGATCGGAGACCGGTTAAGGCTATTGGTCTCCACGACTACATTGGGATGCACCTACAGGCCGCTTAATGTTGCCAACTGTGACCTGACCATCGTTGTAGAATTAATAAATCATGTTAACCGTGCAATGTGAATACGGAACAATAGATGGTGATGTAGAGTCTTACTTTTTGTCCTCTTGCCACATACTATTCTTATTACCTGTTATGTTCATTGTACATATTAACCAATTGTCTGTTGTTTGAATGAATACACACTTCGTCCTCGCGCGCCTCGATTTCTGCTTGCACGTGGTCGTTGCTACCGGGAGTTGACTGTTGCAACAGCGGACTTTTAATGCGTGGGATAAATTGGATCTGCTAGAATTACTCTCTTATTCAGGAGGAACGTTATTCTAACTTATAGCGAACGTAGTGTGGTGGAATTTATTGTAGACATTTGTTGTAGACTATTTTGTTACCTTGTCGATTCATTTTTTGGTTCCACTACAGTGACTACCAATACAAGTATCTTCTGAACATCACCCTTGGCTCGTGCTGGACGAAGGGAATTTAATTCATGAAATCAGCCGAATGGATGAACTTAACATTTCTTAGTACCCACCAGAAGAAAGCACATGTTAACTCCTAATAACCATAAGTAATTCCGCATATCATAAAGTTGCTCGATGCCTGGTTGAAATTTTGGACCCCATTCGCAAACTGTTATCTCCCCATTGTTTAAAGGATTCTTTTGAACTAGCTGAGACATTAGAACGTGTGTCGGTGAGTTCACAAACTATGTATTCCATTGACGTTGATTCCCTTTTTACTAACGTTCCTCTTCATGAGACAGTTGAGTTCTTATGTGATTTTATTTCCAGCCAAAATTGTGATATAGGTATTCCACTTGAATATCTTAAGGACCTCATTTTACTGTGTACAGAAAATATCAGGTTCAATTTTGAAGGGCTTTCTTATAGACAAGTAGACGGAGTGGCTATGGGTAGTCCGTTAGGCCCAACATTAGCCGATGTATTCTTGGGAATGATTGAACGGCAAGTCTGTGGTAATATTGCCAAAACCTTACTGTACAAGCGGTATGTTGATGATATTTTGATTTTTACGGATACTGATCATTTTGATTTATTTTTTAATCTTCTTAATTCTATTCACCCCAACCTATCATTGTCTCATGAAAAGGAATCAAACGACAGTTTAGCATTCTTAGATGTGCTCATCACTAGGTGTGGGGATGGAAAATTACAGCGATCGATCCATCGCAAAGCAACATGGGGCGGACAATATCTCCAGTTCTCCAGCTTTGCCCCAATAGCATACAAGCGGGGTTTGATCAAAACTCTATTTCATAGGGCCAGTCGTATTTGCACTCCTGATAAGCTGCAGGATGAACAAGAAAGGGTGAGGAAGACGTTGCTGGCAAATGGATATCCTGAAAAGTTTATAGATATTCACAGCAAGACCACCAATTGCAATGGACAAGTGCAAACAGCTCAGAAGAAAGATATATTTCTATTTTTGCAATTCAAAGGCGATCATCTTGCAAACGACATCAAGTACAAACTGAAGTGTGCCCTATCCCGTACGTATGCGGCTGCCCAATTACGCCTGGTTCAAACCACCAAAGGACCAGTTCTACACAATCGCGAACGCAGTCTGTCTGACCATTCTGTCTCTCACGTTGTCTATCACTTCACTTGCAGTTGCGGTGACGTTTACATAAGCAGAACAGACCGACGGCTATCTCAGCGTGTGGCCGAACACGTCCCAAACTGGTTAAAACAGTGCATGACACAACAACCGGAAACCGGTGAATCTGGTACTCGAAGCCCCGCATCATCGATTGCAAGACACCTTATGATAACAGGTCACCAGGTGGTCCCTCTTAACTCCTTCAAAATATTGTTACGTCATCAGAACCCGAAACTACTGGCCTTTAGCGAAGCCATGCTAATTAGAGCTCACCAGCCGGCGCTATGTGCACAAAAGTGGGTGAAGCAACCTATAGGGTTGCCGTGGTGGTGATGACATAATTCGTGGTGTGATTGTATGCGTGTCCATACCCTGTCTATCTCTAATTGTCTGTCATATATAACTTGCATGTTTTACGTTTGCGACTGATGAGAGTAAACGAAATGTTAACATATCGCAACATATGTCTTCTTTCTGCGCTGATGAACATAAGTAATTAGTCTGTTGGGTTATCCGCTTGGGAACAAAGTTACGGAATTGACCGTAATGTCTGCTTAAACTTAATAACAACATTAATATGTCTCAACGCGTGTGTGAGGAGCACGCTCAGGTGAACGTGACCAATGTACATATTGTAAGGCAATGCACAAAAATGCACATCCTACGCATAAGTAATAATGGTACAACACATCAATTGTGTGAACAAAGATACGAACTAGTTATAATAAGAGTGAAAAATTCCATATTATGAAACAGCAACCGATACTCATACTTCAAAAAAGACGGTTCCCATGATCTCCGAGATACGGCGCAAAACCTTAGTAGTTCCATTAATTTACACTCTACAAGGTGATCCCTGACCAACAGGTCAAGGTCGTGCCGAAAAGATGTGATTTGCGGGTGGAGGTTAAGAAAGGTTTCCCCATTATTTCTTGTGATTGGCCGCAAAAAGGGGTACACAACAGTGTGTAGACACTTTTGTCCGGACGTTGAAAGGCCGGAAAGCACGGGCTTTCACGGGAAAGTTGGCGGATATCTGGTTAGGATTTCGCTCATCGCCCAAAATCGACGCAATTTCGCATTTTCTGCGGGATGTTCAAACAATACGGGATATTGAGTATCCGAACGTTGTAAAATGGGCAAATATCCGTTTCACGAGATTCGCCTTGAAGGTCGTTCAAAAGGCGAAATCGTCTTTTTGGCGCGAATCATCGATGTTTAAATATTTTTCGGCATTTTAAAATCGGAATTTCAGGCAAAGTGCCAACAGTACATCAATTGTAAATAAGCGTCGTTGACAGAAAAATTGGAATACATCGAATGAGTCCCAAAATTATTGACTTGGTGATGAAAGGTTTTCGCATCATTTTCGCGAAAATATCCCGTTATGGGCGTTAGCTCACTTTTCCAAGTTTTATAAGTGGAATCCTTGAAATTCTCGAGGTGAAATAAGTCATTCCATAGCCTGATAGTCTTTCATTTTGCGGCGTTTCGCAGAAATGGTCGAAATGGAAATATACATCCATACGGTGTTAACATTGCATTCAAACAAGAACCCTAACACACTTGGTAGTGAAACATGTATCACAACATTTCCAGCTTCCTTGTCTATGCGATATTCATACCATTTCTCTTTGTTTGCGAGATTCCAGGCAGATACTGGTCGATGGGACGTTGCTTTTAGAAATGGTCAAAAATGACGCCACCATATGGTTGTTTCTGCTGAAAACTATCCGCAGGGAGGGAATGTGCATTTGCGTGGACCGATAAAAAGTGGGTTTCAATAAATTGTGAATG